>JADGJF010000497.1:0-19231 GCA_027596845.1 Quaeritorhiza haematococci | reverse complement strand
TGGGGCGTGGGGGCCCCCATTCTATACCGGCTCAAAAAGTGTTTTCAATTTTTTCTAGGGGTCAATTTGGGGCGCAATTGGTTGGCATTTTTTACCCCCCCCCCCCACCGCCTGTTTATGAAGAGCCCATACTGAACTATCGGTGAGGATAATTGAAAATCAATGGGGTGGAGTGGAGTGAGGCTTGGATTAGGGTGATACAAATTGAAAATTGATTTCTGGGAATGAGAAACCAGTCGGAAGCTCGCATCAAAGCGCTCTCCAAAAAGGCTGACAGCCCCCCAACGAATAAATATCCACAATAAAGTGTATCGACGCCATTTATGTAACTATTAACCATTCATATATGGAGATATGAGGGCGGCGGTCACGGCGGCGGTGCGGAGGCATGACGGAACAACACCCGGTGCATCAGGCGGGGAGGCTAATAGCAGTCTGAGCGGCAGCCGCACCAGCAAAAGCGAGGGTGGAAGGCTGGGCGGAAGGAAGGAAGTTAGTTGGCGGAGGTTTGGGAGCTTGGGCGAAGATCTCGAGGCCTGTTGGCTTGCTTGATCTCAGTTTAGATCGATTGGCGATGTGGTTCAGACCAGGTTTTCCTGTAATATGACGCACCATGATAGACGTCAAGCCAATGTCGGTCCCTGCATCCTTCGCGGTCCTGCAAGCCTGTTTGCTTTGATGAAGGACGCCACAGGAATCAGATGTGATACAACAAGAAAGTTTTTTTGGATCGACCGCGCCGCTGCAGCTCGCTGATCACAGACGACCGTCGATCGCCACCTTGCCACACTTGCTTGTGTTTACACAAGAAACTAAGTTACTTGCTCGGACGATCAACGTCCATCAGACGTCCATGACTATCTATGGTTCAATTCCGAGTGCCTTCAAGACCGCTGCTTCCCGTCATCTGCTTCACACCTCGGGACATTTCAACCATTAATCCAGCCCACAATCCACTTGTGTGACGGGCGGGGAAATTTCGGGAAGATGGGCAGAAGACTCTTAGCGGACACTTCAGGGCTGACCCCTGTACATGTAGTGGATGAAACCTCTTGCGGCGGTGGTGGAGCGTGAATTCATCCAAAGATAATACAATTGACTGTCCGGATCCCGCACAAGTTACATTACACATCCCATTGCTCTGCGATTCCTGCTCACTAGTAAGAACCAACATAGAGTCTGAAGTGCATCTTCTACCCGGATGAAGCCTTACATTACTTCAACGCTGGCAGTTCGAGAAAGAGCATTAGAAACGCATTATCATCGACTGTATTGGATCTCGACGGGCTTGAGCTTCCAAAGGATTCAGAGCAGTGGATTTTCATTTGGATGTTTCGAGGACTTGATATGACTTTCGAACTTTCCTCAATATCCCTCTTGATTGTTTGAAAACGCGTCCAATCCACAAACGACCATAAACACTTAGTGAATCCTCCGTATGCTACCTGTCCATCACCTCCTTTCTTTAAGATCTCAACATACCATTGCCAGACCCAGAGAGCTTCGTTCGGTTTGTTTGTTTTTTGTAACTGGTGGAGAGTCCCCATTCAGATGCGGGCTTGATTGTGATTGGTATGAATCGGCCTCCAACCGATATTGGAAGGCAAAAAGCTCATGTTTCTTGCTGTACGACTCACGTTATAGACAACGCCATTGATATTCATCCTGTTTGCGTGGTGTATCATACGGAAACCCAGGGCCACATCTTCGAAGAAAGACTAAATCTGAACTGCATCGACAAAGTGTGAAAATGGCCCAGACGCAGGACATCGAAGCTTTGACCCAGTTGGTTAGTGCCTTGAGAACGCGCGTGTGTTGACGAGTTATCCAGTCGACGATTTATCTCTTGGAAAGGGGTGTGAGAACGTGGATAGCGGAGTTTTGAAACCTTCCCCGACTAACTCTTTAATTTGAACCCGCCCCCCGCTTTGATGGACGCACGATCCCGTCGTTGACGCCTTGGGTTTCAACATTCGCACAACCCACGCGTGTCTTTCCACCGGAAAGGTGACAACTCTCAAGGTCGAGAAGGAGGAACTGAGCCAAAAGTGCAGCAAACTCCTCGCAGGTTGGCGATAAGCTTCTGTTTTCTCCGAGACGTGGCGAGTTTTCCGCATTTGTCTCACACACGACTCACATTCTATTCCGTTCCCTTTTTCAACCAATTTGACATGTATATCTGAATATCGGACAACTTCCCCGCTGCTATCAATGCACAACCAATGAAAGATGTGGAGAAGGAGAAAAGCCATGTCGCGTCGCTCACAAGAGAGAAGAACCTGCTGCAAAAAGAGAACACGCTCTTGGAGAAAGAAGCAAAGAGAGCAAATGGTGCGCACATTTTTGTTTGCTTTCTGTTTTGCATATTTTCATTGTTCTGAATCAGTTTCAGAAGACCTGAATGTTGATTTTGTGTTTGCGTCATTCAGCCGTCATAGCGAAGGATAAGCAAAAACAGGCATTGCAGCAGGTCATGGACGAGAATGCAAGGTTACGTCAAGACATGGAGCTTTTGGCTGATATCAAGGCGCAGGTTCGGATTGTCCTTAGAAGATGGATCGAATACATATATAATTGAATGATCCGAGTTTTCGAAATATTGATCTGGTGCTCCTTCTCATTGACATCTTTTGTCTTTCGTTTCGTTATTTCAAATGGCGAATCTTTTTTTTCAATCCTGGATCAATAGAATCAAGCCCTCAAAGACAACATGCTCCAGCTTGCTGCACGGGCCGATGAGCAACGTAAACAGCTGGAGCAAAAACTTGCGGAAGCCATGCAACAGATAAAGCAGCTGAAACCCGGAAGTGAGGGAGACGCCAACGAGTCATCAATCACCACCGTCACTTCTGTTGTTCTTCCAGAGTCCGAGTCATTAGTGCGAACCGTGGAATTGGAACACAAGCTGATGGCGGTCGAGTCGGAGAAATCGAAACTGGAAACCTCACTAAACGCAGCTGTGAAGGAGGTTGGAGACTTGAAAGCAAAATTGGAGGGTATGCAGCAGGCACAGGTACAGCACAAGGAGGGCGTTCCTGCACCGGAACAACACCCACCACAGGTGCAAATTCAGCCGGATAACAGTAGCGCCAATGTTCCGGGGAGCGCTGCCCCTACGTCAGCTGGGAATGCTACGTCCAGTAACCTACGCCAGTCTGCATCCTCGTCGTCATTGTCTTCTCGGAACTGGTGGAGCAAAGTCACGGGGAAGGAGCAATCTCAGCAGTTGAACAATGCGGGTGGGAGTACCGGCAATGTTGCCAACTTGGCGACGACAACTCCGCCAAGTGCAGCAGCATCCACGAGCACGGCTGGCGGCCTAAACCGGTGGGGCTTCGGTTCTTCGGGTTGGGGTGCAAGTTCAGAGTCCCTGGGTAAGAACAAATCTGGTTCTGCACTGGGGATACCAACCGCAATACCGGAAGGGAGCAACAGCCAGCAGGCCAGCCAGCAGCATTTAGATTCGTCAGCCGAAGCGAACCATATCGCGAGTTTGACTGCAGAGCTCGAGAAATTGAAAGCGATGTTGGATGACGAAAGAACGAGATCCGAGCAGACCTTGCTTGCCACTAGGTCCGAATTGGAAGCTCTCAAGACCCTCTACGCGGAGGTTTCAAAGCAAGCATCTGGTGGGGTCGGGCACAAATCGGAGCATACGCCGCACGGAAACGAGGGCCCGACTCCCTCTGTCGAAGAAATACAAAAATTGAAGGCGGAGTTGGAAAGCGAAAGGGCGAAAGCGGAGCAGATGGTCTCGGATATACAAAACCAGCTGGATGCGCTGAAAGCGCTTCATGACAGTCTAACAAAGACACTTGATGATGAAAGAGCGTCACATAAGACGCAACTCGAGCAGCTCCAACAAAGGTTACAGGAAATGACGCCGGCGGAGGCAACGCAGAGAGATGACGCGCTGAACGAAAAGCTGGGGATTTTGACGGGCGAGAAGGAAGCCTTGGAAAAGTCGTTGCAAAATGTTCGCGACGAACTACAGGTTCTCCAAAGTCGACTACAGGAGGGAGACCCCAGCTCTTTGAAGCAAGAGAAAGAAAGACTTCTGTCGGAAGTCACGCATTTCCAAACGCAACTAACAGCGGGAGAAAAGACAATATCGGATCTTCAAGCAGCGGAACAGGCCAAATTGATCGAGATCGAAAACCTTCGTGAACATATCCGAACAAACGAGAAGGCTTTGTCCGACCTGGCAAACCTGCAAACACAGCTCGCGGAAGGAGAGAAGGCAATATCGGATTTGCAAGCGGCGAACCAATCCAAAACGGTTGAACTCGACCACCTTCGAGAGCAACTCAGAGCCAACGAGAAGCTTTCGTCCGAATTGGCGAATCTGCAATCCGAAATTGCTGCACGAGAGAAGACGATATTGGATTTGCAAACAGCCGAACAAAGCAAAGCCTCCGAGTTAGACGACCTCCGGAAGCAACTTGCAGCCAACGAGAAACTTCAGTCCGAGATGACGGATTTGCAGTCTCAAATAGCGGCACGAGAGAAGACGATATCGGACCTGCAAGCAGCGGAACAAAATAAGACCGCCGAAATCGACAGCCTTCACGAGCGCATTCGTAACAATGAGCAACTTCTATCCCAAATGGAAACCTTGCGGTCTCAGCTATCTGCAGGTGAGCAGACGATCTCGGAACACAGAGGTGTGAACCAAGCTCTGTCAGCTGAGCTCGAAGGTCTTCGCGAACAGATCCGAACTGTCCAATCCGCTGGCAACCAGGACAAAGAAGTACTCCTTAAAGAAAAGCAAAGCCTGGAGGTCACTTTGGAAGATTACAAGCGCCAATTCGAGGGCGTTGTCCAAAAACAAGCGGAGACGGAGCACGCCCTTTCGAAAGAGCGCGAGCAAGGTGCCGAAACAATATCGCAGCTCAAACAGCAAATTGACCGTGAGCTCAACATCACTCGAGATTTGCAGGGTCGCCTGGACACGCTCAAGGCCAGCAACGAGTCCATGCTCCAGCAGCACGAAACGACGCTCGCGGAACTCAAGCGCAAAGCTGATTCAGAACGCGTGCAGATGGAACAGCAACACAAAGAAAGAATTGGGCTACTGGAGCAGCAGCTGCAGGTTATGCAGGCGGAGTCGAGTGCTGAAGGATCGCAGATGGTCGATTCTTTACGAGGCCAATACGAACAAGTGATCCGAGAAAAGGAAGAGAAATTCACCGCCCTCCAGAACTCGTCGGACGCCAGAATTCGTGAGCTGGAAAGTCACCTCAACCAAAAAGCTCAAGAGCTTGGGGCTTTGGCGGCGCAAATAGAAACCGAGAGGACCGCGCTTGGACAACAGATTTCCGCCAGAGCTCAGGACCTTCAAGCGTTGGAAGAGAAGCTCGGCCAAAAGGCGCAAGAGATGAAGTCGGTTGAAGAAGCATTTGCTGCCGAAAAGTCCGCACTAGAGCAAAAGATTTCTTCCAAAATCGAGGAAGTTGAGGCGATTGACAGAAAACTTGCTCAGAAAGATCACGAACTGAAGTCTTTGGAAGAAACACGAGCGAGCGAGAAAGCGGCGCTGGATCAGCAGATCTCCGCGAAAAATCAGGAGGTTGTTGCGCTGGAAAACAAGCTTCTCAGCAAAGATGAGGAGACGAAGAGATTGGAAGAGAAGCTCGTCGGCGAGAAATCGGTTCTCGAAGAACAGATCTCTGTGAAATCTAAAGAGATTCAGGGACTTGGAGAACAGCTCAATCAGAAATCCCAAGAGGTGGCGGCGTTGGAGGCGAGACTAGCTGGCGACAAGTCAACATTGGAGGAACAACTCGCCCAGAAGGCCAAGGAGATGCAGGCTCTGGAAGAGAAGCTAAGCCAAAAAGATTCCGACCTCAAAACGCTCGAGGAGAAGTTCGCGGCCGAAAAAACCGGGTGGGAACAACAGATTTCCTCAAAGACTGCCGAGATGCAGGCGCTTGAGGGGAGGCTTGGCAACAACGCTCAGGAGATTACGGCGTTGGAGGCGAGATTTGCGAGCGAGAGGTCGGCACTGGCAGAACAGATTGCGTTGAAGAGTAAGGAAGTGGAATCATTAGAAGGTAAACTCGCAGACAGGTATCAGGAAATCAGCTCGTTGGAAGATAAGTTCGCCGCCGAGAAGTCAGGGTTGGATCAGCAAATTTCCGCCAAGACGAAGGAAATCGAAGCGCTAGAGGGGCGAATCAGCCAAAAGGTTGAAGATATCAAGTCGATGGAAGAGAAGTTCGCCGCCGAGAAAACAGCCCTCGAAGAGCAGATTTCAGCCAAAACCCGTGAAATCGAGGCGAAAGTCGGCAGCAAGGATCAGGAGGCCGCGGCTCTGGAAGCGAAGTTTGCGGCGGAGAAGTCGTCGTTAGAGCAACAGCTATCCGCGAAATCCAAGGAAGTCGAAACCCTCGAGAGCAAACTGGCCAAACACACCAAAGAATCGGAGGACGCGTTGAAGCAGAAAGCGGATACGATTGCATCTCTTGAAGTACAGATGGCCACCCAGAAGAAGGAATTGGACATGTTGCATAAACGGTTCAACGAGGAGAAGGAGGCACACGGAATCCTACTCAAAAACCTCCAAGGACAGATCAGCGACATGCAGAACGATCGACAGGCCCTCGAAAAGAAGCTGAAGACGGAGATTGAAGATCGACATCAGAAGGAACGGTTGTCGATGGAAGAGAAGTTCAAGAAAGAGAGGACTGAGTGGGAAGACAAGCTCAAGAAAGAGAAGGCGGAGTGGGAGGACAGATCCAAGAAGGAAAGAACGAAGCTGACATTTGATGTCGAGAAGCTGAAAAAGGACATTGGCGTGTTGGAGGACCAAAAGAGAGAGCAAACGAAGCGTTTCGAAAAAGAATTGGCGGGCAAGGCGGAGGAACTCGGTAGATCGATGAGCAAGGTTAAGGTTTTGGAGGCAGAACTACAAACCGTCAAGGCAGAGCACCAAAAGGAGCTCGACACGATGAAAACAGCGGGCGCCAAGGTCACCGAAGCAGAGGATAAGTACAACAAGGCGAAGGAAGAATTATCTGCGCTTCAGAAACGGCAGGCCGAAAACGATACGGAGGTCGCGTCCTTGAAGGACCAGATTAACAACTTGCAATCGGGCAACGATCTCCTCTCAGCCGAATTGGAGGTTGCGAGGGCTTCCTTCGAGCGAGCTTCGAAAAGTGCGCAGGACAAGGAAGAAAATGTCCGCAAACTGAAAGCGAAGATCGACGAGCTGCAATCCAGCGAAAATAACAGCAAAAGGTCTATTCAAAAGCTCGAGAAGGAAAAAGAGGAGACCGCGTTGCAAATCGCTGCACTCAACACTAAGCTCGCAGAAGCCGAGAAGAAGTTGGGCGACATCGATTCCTTACGACAGTCTCATTCTGCCCAGGAGGAGCAGTTAAGGCAAAATATCGCTCAACTGACAACCCAAAATGAACAATTGAGCAAGAAGCTAAAAGACACGGAGAACGAAATGCGGATATTGGAAAGGAAAAGCGCTCAAATCGTAAGTTGTCAATTTTGGGGTGTCGCCGAATTTCATACAAGTTCCTAATTCAAATGTCTACTGCCAGGTCAAAGATTTGCAGAAACAGCTGGCAAAGGAGCGGAAGAATCATCCGTCCAGTTCGTCACACGATGAGTCCGACGGGACTTTTCTTCAAGTCAATCAAGGAGGTACGTATTGTATGTGAAATCTCCGTCCCTCATCAGTGATCGGGGTCTAATCCTCTCTCAAATCAACAAAGGATCGTCTGCAGCAACCACCCCAACCAGGTCTAGAATGGACAGTGCAGAAATTGTTCGACCTGTCAGCAAACATTCCCTTGGATCCAATGGCGATATGATAGGGGTCCCGAAAGTTGAGCGCGTAAGTCTTGCTCTTCCTCTCGCACCAGATTTTTATGTTTGACAATGTACTGACGTGTTCCCATCTTTTCTCTCCGGCCGCCAGCTGACGGATGACCTTTTACATCTGGCATCTGAAAACGAGGCGCTGAATAGGAGAGTCAGGCATGCGGAAGAAGAGGTAAGCCTCTTGTTCACCACTGTCTTATGCTGGTGTCGCGTTTCAGATTACTTCGTTTATACTGATGTCCTTTGCATTTTCTGGGAACATTCTATAAATAACCAGTTGAGGGTAACAACGGAACGGCTGAACAAAATTTCGGACGAACTAGAACATAAGTCCAAAGTTCTTCAGCAATACATCCTGAGGGACTACACAGCAAAACTGCAACCAGATATCACCCCAACTCAGGTAGCCCAAAACTTCTAAGTGTTGATCTTCCCGACCATTGGTAGTCCATCATTCCCACTCTAACACAAAAGGACCATTTTGTGCTTTTCCTCCTCTCCCCATTCCCGCTCTCCCCAAACGACCAATTTCCTTTGCCTTTTTGAAACCAGTCCGTGAACGCCAACATTTTGTCAAGCTTAACAGCCATGCAGAAAATGGATCCGGCATTACTGGCGCAAATTAACATGAAGATGCAGAAGCTTCTCGAGGTGAGTAATAACAACAATCTATTCGAAAATAAAAAGGGGAGTGACGCCTTCAAAGGTCTTCCTTAAGAACAAGATACTCAATGAAACCTTCTGTCGATAATCATCGCACTAGGAACTGACTACCAAGATGATGAGTCTCGAGGAGCAGCTACGTCAGGCAAAGGCTGCGGCAAAGTAGCGCGTGACGGTGTGAGGGCTGAAGTCGTCGAATGTGCTTAACTGTACAAGTTGCTATTTGAGCATGTGACTGCATGTATCGTATGTTGATAGGTTGTTGAGGAATATGACAAGCCGATGTTCACCGAGCTTCGAATTGAACCACTGGTTATGGGAAAAGCAACGCCAATGTTTTTAAGGGGTCGGAAACAAGAAGGCAAACAGTTAACATGGGTGCAAACACTGAAAATACGTACTTCTCTTTGTTCGCTTCTTGTACATAATGCGGTATCCACAGTCTTTGCAGCGAATGGGTTCGCGGGGTTTGATTTCATTGTCGGCACCGCATTCTAAAAGGCGAGAAAACACTCGTGGAGTGAGGAAACTAACTGTCGGACCAGAATAACACATTTGCAATCACCATACCTCCACAAACATATGTGATTTCCGCCCGATGCCGTGGGGGATTACCACTACCGTACTGCCCGTCCATGTTGCTGAAGTTCGTTCGCCAATGAGGTTGACAATGCTCTTGTGATTTTGACCAACTACCGTCTTACAATGTAATACAAGAGTTACTCAACTGGTTGAACGTAACCCAAGAACGACCATAACGGTTACTGTAAAGGGCCAGACTGCTGTTTACAAAAATGGCACGTTCTCTACTCCTGAGAAATAAGTCAAGTACTTCTAGTTCTGATTTGTACAAATGTGATATTTCTATGCATCATGAGGTCGTAATTGCTGAGAGACTTTGTCAACTTCCAACTCTAACGTCGAGAGAACGTTATGATACCAACAGAACAGCTCTGAAACGGTATCCACCTAAGGACCAAACACGCCAATGAGTTCAAAAGAGAGTTAAGGACCAACTTCGAACAATGCTGGATAACGCAAAGCTGAAGATACAAGCAAGTCAACGGTCTCCGCAAGACACAAGGCTAAAAAAAGGATACATATTGATTGTAGACGTCCAGAATGTACTTGAAGCGCTCTCGGATTTGGGAAATTCGGTTGTGTTGGGCGATTAATTGTGCTTCTGCTGGACTGATTTGGGGTATCACATCCACGAGCCCCTCTACGTTCAAAGTGAACTGTGTGTAAGTTTACCAATTGCCGAATGCATTTGTCCAAGACCTGAACCCGTCTCATCAACGTACCTCGCAGAACCGGAACGTCTACTTCATCTTTCAAAGTCTCAATTTCGTGCAGCTGCTCCGCGAAAATTAGCAACTCCTCCTCCGACGCCAGTACGATCTCCTTCTTCGCCGCGCCGTCCAGTGCCGAAAAGTCGATTTCGTTGGTCTTGTTTTCAATTATGTCCTTAAGAGAAGCATCTTTGAAAGCCAAGGATGCGGTCGATATGAGCTTGAGGAACTCTGATAAAGGATTGCGAAGAAGACCGTAAGAGTGGCAGCTATACCCTTGCAGTACACTTACATTTACCAAGAAAGTCGGCGACCGCACGACGTTCTTGAGTGATTTGTGTCAAACGAGCTTGCACTTCCTGTAGAGAGCTCAGAACAGAACCGTCGCCTTGCCCCGAGAATGCCGATGCCCATATGTCCCGTTGCAACCTCGGAGCCGTTATCGCCTCCAAATGCCGTAGCCGTAACTCGAGTTGAGTCTCCTGTGGGTCCATTTTAGGGAGGGTAGAGCCTCGTACGACAAGTGGCAACTTTGGCCTCTGCAGATCAACACTCAGCGGAAAACGCGTCCTGTGGGTCTCACTTTCCGAGCACATCGGTCCCGACCATGTGGTTCACGGCAGGAGCGACCGTCCTCATCACGAGCATCGTCCTTGCGGCGTGGTCATGGAGATCAGGCGGTAGTAAACCAAATACAACTTTCGAAGACCCCATCGTGATCCAGAACACTCGTTGGGTCGAAGTTCGTGGCAAAAAGCTGCGGTTAGTATTCGTGGCCCACCCATTGGGCAAAGACGTTCCATTGTTGTTTTTTATCCATGGATTCGGCGGGCAGGTGAGTGAAGCTGATTGCAAAGTCTTTCTGCGTTCTCTTTATCACTCCGTAGTCGTTAACAATTTCCATTCCATCCGTCCATATTCTCCAGCTCACCCAGGTTTGTTTCGCCTACGTGCCGTCAGTACACTCCTGAGATTTCGAATGAATAACCATGTTTTCTTCCTTGATTCGTTTCTAAGTGGACGAACCAACTGTCCCACTTCTCGAAAGCAGCCAATGTCCTTGCTGTTGATTTGGTGGGATGCGGCAAGTCTGAAACCGCCTCTGCCGAATTTTTCAAGACTGGTTCGATAGTTGAGGACCTCGCCACAGTTTTGCGAATGCATCGTGATAAGAGCGAAGAGTTCATCGTAGGTGCACTTGATTTCAGCTCGTGTTATCCGAAGACATTATACGTCCACAGTAATTCACCTTTCCCCCCTCTATGGGCTTGATTAAAAGGCTGTCTGCCACTCGATGGGCACGATGTTGGGTTGCAAACTCAAAAAGCATCTTTCAGATATTGATCTGAAAGCGCTGGTGTTCATTGCCCCCAAAGCGCGATTTGACGAGAAAGACTTGAAACAGATGAAATCTGTGCCGAAAGTTCCCAACATTGTTCTCAACGTATGGCGTCTTTATGATCGTATCGGGGGTGTCAACTCTGCAAGTGTCAAGCGGTTTGTCAACAAAAACGCACCGCTCAAAGTTCGAGAGCTTCAGCTGCACTGGAATGCCTCATTCACCACAGATTCCTTGAAGAAATACGCCACTGGGGTACGTGCAAATGAGTCTTGAAGACGGTTGACGCCCTGTCCTTATTTTGTTTGTTTTCCTTTCAGATTTCTTGGGCATCTGAAGAAGATTATGCCACCCTTGGGTGTCCGGTGCTGTTGGTAAGTGTGCCCTCACCTTCGCATTCTGAGCGCTCTTTTCCCAACGCTCTCTCATTCTGAATGCCGAAAAACCAATTACGTTGTAGATCGGCGGAAAGGAAGATCATGTAACACCATGCGACAAGAACATCCCGTTGTTGCAAGAGTGGGTTTCTCGATCAACTCCATGTCCGAAGCCATATATTCTCCGTGGTGCAGGACACCAGGTGATGGTGGAGCAACCCGAAATGACGAATGCTGTTATTTATGAGTTTTTAGTGGAGAGATGTGGACTCAAAAAGGTGTGAGCGCTCGTTCCTTCGGAATAGTGTTTTTATCTGGCAACTCAATGACGATTGGAGGTGGTAAAGCGGCAGATTTACCTCAAACATAACTTGATACATTGTGAATGCCTTAGATGTCTTTGGAAGAGCAAATAAGAGCTCGATCGGGATCTAAATGGTCCCTGAAGTGAGTTGGAATTGTGTCTGCGTGCTTTTCCGATGCCATTATTCTAACCAAGCGAAAACTCTGCACATTGGTCTAGAAACTATGAGAAGTGGAAGCGAACGGCCAACGTGTCGCCCGCTGCAAGACCGTCGGTGAGCATCTGTCAACCGAACTGTATTTTCGTACAGAATGGACTAGCTGAACTTACCTCACCGCTCGCGTTGTCTCGCGTAGCTTTTCAGACCCATGAAAGTCTTGAAACAGGATGATGACGCACACAGTCCTGCTGTCTTCACGGAAAATAATCCCGAAATAAGTCTTTTGATTGACATCTCAAAAGGTACATCAAGATACGAAAACAAGTTGAAAACCGATTGACGCCATTGGTTTGAACTAACAACCGTCCAACATTTACTTTCTGCAGACACGCCGCCTTACAATACCACTGAAATCACCAACTACCAGAAAGTAGCCACCACATCGAAGGTTCCTCCTTCCCCGCTGGAAGTGGCTACGTTTATAAATACTGCACGAGAGTTTTGGAGTCGACATCCCGACCAACACATCGGCGTGTGGGTATAATCGTTTGCTGAATGCTTGACACGAAAGTCCAGTCAAATGCCTGACAATGTTTCCCTGTTGTTTGTCCACTTGCGCGAAGTCATTGCCATTACGGTTTCAACAGGTATGTGTGCTTGTTCGGTTTTTTGTTGGATTCATTCCCACTCCAAATGTACAATGCTGTAACCAACATCGCCTTTCTGCGAATCGCCTCTCCTCATTTCCAGAACGGGATTCATGATTTGTTCGTATCTGATTGATGTAAATGGTCTGTCCGTTGCGGATGCCATCGCAGCATTTGCAGAAACGCGGCCACCAGGCATTAGGCACCAGCACTTCAAGGTAGATCCTTTCACCTTGGAAGCATTCACTCTATTCGTGACACATTTCTAATATTTTTTGGTTTTTTGCTTCGCAGGACGAGGTATGATGGCTTGGAAGCTTTCTTCACGGTTAAAACCCCTTCGAGCATGGTTTGCGATATTAATCCCCTCGAATGTTTTTCAGCTTTACCTTCGATATGCAGTCAACAAACCCTCAACGCCGTCGTAGACCGCAGGACGGAAACCTTCGACGAAAACATTTTCACGACAATGGAAAGATCTCATGATAATTTAAATTTTCCGTGTACATGATATCAGGCCATCATTATCGACACACCGACATGTTCATGTTTTGCCGGGTTGGCGAATTCAAGACTCATTGAACTTCCACATTTTCCCGAGTTCCTACCACTTTCTCTTTTGAACTGTTGATGTCAGCTGAGGAGTTTGAAACGGGTTCGCTCTCGGCCGTTATTTCGCCCGAGACCTCCGTGAATAAGACGTCCCACTCCCAGCAAACATCGGCTTCAGCAATCTGCTCAGGAGCGCAGAGAGCGATTGATTTCAATATCGAGACATCAATTCCTGTCAACGTGATGTTCTGGGGATTTCGGTTTTGTACAACAAAGAATTCTTTGTTCAATTTCTTTGCTTTCGGAGACAGACGAATTTCAAAATCAAGTTCCATATCATTATTCCTCACTTCATTCAAAAATCCGGTTGATGAGGTAATATCGTCGTCCAATTCCCGTATTGTCTTCATACGATTGACCTTGACGGATGGAGGAGCGGCAACCATTGTAGAAATGTCTTCATCTTCCACGTCATTCAAATCCGGGATCACAGTCTTGACATCAGTTCCTATCAGCACAAAAGGAAAATAAAACCCATTTTCAGTTTCGCCAAGACGACCTGTGGTAGTCAAACCGCTTCCAAAGGAATTGCCCTTGTAATCACCTCCTTCATCATTCACGACGTGGATACGTCTAAAAAAGCTCCAGGTCGTTAGACCATCTTTTCTGGCCGCCTTCCCACATAACACCCACCCTCCAAAGCCAGAGTTAAAATTACCCGGCGTCGTTGATGTCATCAATATCTTGCGCCTCTTGTGGAGCTGACTCTGATCGACGAGTTTTCCAGCCAAGACTACCAGTATTGGATTCTTGTTCCCCCCATCCTTTTCTGAGTGTCTCCTGCTGCTTACGGCGGGACGGACGCTTCTGGCCAGGAGCAGGCGGAGGAGAGATTGTTGCTGCAATTGAAGCACCCAGTTCTTGCTCCAAGTCCTGTTTGAGTTTCGGAAGAAAAGGGAGAAAGAGGCCCATCAACCTTGGTACCAAAAAAGCCTTCCGCGAACCCTGATATACTCTTGGTTTGCGTCAAAAGGAAGTGTTGAGCAAAAGGAGGAAGAACAGCTTTGGCGTGTCATTCAAAGACCCTTTACCTGATTCAACTGTTCAACACTATCTGTATTTAGCAGCTTTGTAACATTCTCGGTGCTTTTGAACTGTCTCTTGCGTTTGGAGCCAAAAGGTTGAAGTGGAAGTGGACGGGATGGCGGTGGAGAGTCGCCCTCTGCTGTTGCATCTGCCGCTGCGACTGCTGCTATCGCGTTCAGTGTATCCGTAAGGTTTTCTGCCATGAGTGAGAATATTGAGGCTTTCTGTGTGTCTGTACGGGAAGGTGTGGTTGGGCCCGCACGAAGAGTTATTTCATTTGGTCGATGTCGGAGTTGAGCAAGAATTGGAGTGGTTTGCGATACAAAGTCGTACACAACCTTGGAACTCCGATTCACCCAGCGATGCCAACACAAGCTCCCATTTGCCCGTCTCCATCTACAGCAGGGTGCGGACGGTCCTGTTGATCACATACTGCTTCATCCTTCAGCAAGGATTGAAAAGTTGAAGGGGAAGTGCCCAAATCTCAAACCTCTAGAGATAAGGGCGGAAAAGTACGAATCTGCGCATGGCCTCATGGCCTTTTTGGGCTGAACCCAACTAGCAAGGAAGAGCGAACATAAAACCTTTCGGACCCTCCATTCCCCCTCAAAGCATTCAGACAGAGATTTAAAATTACCCCCGTAACCGAATCAATAGTGGTCCTAGTTCGTAACCAACCATATGGGAATCAGCTTTGGAAAGGATCCGACTACGGCACCAGGATACCTAACTACTGAACATCATATTCGTCCTACAACTGTTTCCTGACTAAACTTGGATTTTTCTTTTTCTTGTCTGCCTTATTTGTTTCAATCAGACCTTCACGCTTTCTGATAAGCCATTCCTGCACGAATTTCTTATCAGCATCCTTCTGGATCTGGTGGATAAAAAATAAAAATCATCAGAAACTCGCCTCGAGGTAGGAACAAGAAGGTCTTCTGCTCGGAGAGCCGTGGAAACTTACCTCGACCCCCTTTGATCCGAGCTCCATCTGTTTCATTTGCACCGCCTTTGCTTTCTCTTCGATCACCTGCTGACTGGTTTCGATGCAAATCTGGTCTAACGAGACGGGTTTGATGTTCTCGAAATGTAGCTCGGTCGCTATTTCTTGCCAGACTTCACCGATTTTGAAGTCGAGGTATTTTCCAATCTTGAAAGATCCGTACTCGTAAGAAAAGCTGTCGGTTTGAGAGACGTGGGAGGCGTGTGGGATTAAACTTACATAGGCTAATTGCATTTTTTCGTTAGTAGACAGAGATTCGGCGGTGTTTTCGAAATCGAGCTTGCAGATGAATGAGTAGATCTTGGCCTGACATGCAGATAAAAAGCGAAAATACTTAGCAATTTGCTCTTCCCGTGCAAACACGGCATATTTCTTTCATGGAAACAATCCCTCCTGCTTACCCGCAGGTTGCTGGAAATCTCGTCGATGGAATTCAAGTCCTGAAATATCGTTTTTGTTGTTGTCAATCACAGAAAATTGCATTCAAACGGCACATGAGATGCCGAGAACTCCGACTACCCACCTTTCTGGCCAGTTTTCCAGCAAGTGGGTTTGACGTGTTACCCAATATCCCATCTGAACGTTCCGGCACTTATAAAAAGGATAGGGAGCATCGACATTGAAAATAGTGAAAATAGGGCACGTCAACACTTCTGAATTCACTTTGCGAAAAACGCGTTGGTTGACGAATGTCGACGTACCCCCCAAGTTCCGCTCTTCACTCATCCACAGCTCAACAAGTAGCTGTCCGATTCCTGCATTCTCGGCCCTTTTTCGTTTCCATTCGAGTACGTGTGGACGTGCCTGGGGCAAAAGACCAAGCATATGAAATCGTACGATGAGGACGTGAAGAGGAAGCAAAGGTCTTGAACATTTTGTACCTTAGGGTTTTCGAGCAAGTCTAGCATACACCCTAGGACGTGCCCGCTGAGGGATTTCAGTGATTCCAACAAATCCAAAAGCAGGAAAACGCCTAAGAATCCGGATTGAGGATGTGCAGATAGGATGATTAGTGGGTGCCAACAGGTACTTCCTGGTTCGTGAGGACTTTCCCGAGATCAGCACAATCAGGGAGTGCGTACGCACCTCCTTTTTGGAAAAATGAGGTTTCGTTGGGCAAAGCACCGCACACTGCACCCCATATACACTCGACAACGGCAAATGCGATGAATGTTTCTTCTGCGGGATTTGGGGAGGTAAATCTACCTCACACCAATAAAACAGGTGGTCCAGAGAGAGAAAAGCAGTAGAGGTAGGCGGTGTTAAATAGATTTCGATAAGTGACAAAACTCTCATCAAAGTAAACAAACAGCTGGTCATGCTTAGGTACATGTCGCTTTGCTTACGTCAAGAAGGGAACCACAGTTTTCACGCCGCCGTTTTCACCGAAAATTGTTTTGTTCGCCGAACATCCTTGGCAGAGTGATGAGCATAGAAGGAGGGATGTGCGCAAGACCTCGGTTGACTGGGTGGTATCTTGCATCAGCGCTATCGCGGCAAAGAGCAGTGCATTTTTGGAATTAGCCCGAGAGTTTTTGGAAGTGACCCCGGGTTCCGTGAAAAAAGGGAGAAAATTGGAGTGTTAGAAGACGACAGATGGCAAAAAATTCGAAAAAGCTATATCATCATGCCATGTGGTGATTTCGCGCAAACGTCAACGAGAAAAGCACTCACCAAAAAGTTTCTGAAACAATCCTTTCCTTCCCAGCTTTACCTTCACCTCAACACCCAACTCCGACAACGTCAACAAAGTCTTCAAAACCGCCGGAACAAGCCCAATGGGTTCACTTTCCGGGTTGCACCCGTGGAAAATGGGGGAGTCTTGTTTTTTTGCGGCGTCAAGGAAAGAGAGGAGGATGTCGTTGCCGGAGCACGCGGTGAATTCGTCAAGAGATGCGGGCAGGATTTGGGTGAGGAGATTGATGAGCTAAGGGAAAGGAAACCCCGTTAGTCCTCGGCTCCGGTGTGATGCTTATGGTCACTCTTTGCTTCCGATGATTACCATCTTCTGAAGACCTTTGAGTTGTCGCAAGGACCATATCTTTACTCCGAGGACGGGACTGTTGTAGTCCATGTACATCAATATAAATTTCATAAAACCTCCCTGTGGAAATAAATGGAAGCGTCGTGAGCAAATTGAGAGCCGCAACGATATATTCGCAACGCACATGTACATATACCTGAAGATACTTCTCCAAAATATTCGCGTCAATTACGACCGCTGAGCACAGGTTTATCAACAATCTCTTGTACTCATAATCTTCCGGAGCGTTCGTCTAACGTGTGTGGGTCAGAACGTAGTAGATCAGAGCTTCATCCCATGAGTCATTCGGAGAGAAAGTATCCTTTCAGAATAAGCGGTTGACTTGCACACATACCAGAAGAGCCTGATCCGACACTGCCTTATGGTTAACTTCACATCTCAATAGCTGGTCGAAAATAATAGTGGAGAAGCCGCATTCATCGAATCTGTGCACGATTGATTTTGCGTTCGTTGCAACCTGAAACGCAATGTGTTGCATGCGTCAAGGAACTCAAATCTTTTTGCTATAATCGCAGTGTGAGAAAAAAAGGGGGTGCGAAAGGGGTGCGGGAGTCGGGGCTGAGGATTGCGTATGGGAAGGATATCACAGCCAAATCATTCCGAATTTGCTTCTGCGGAGCTCGATGGCTATCAACAATGGAATATTCGAACATCTCCTTGAGCTTGAAACACAGGTCCTGCCAAACCAATTTCGAGGGGGGTAGGGGTCAGAGGACATGTTGAGGATTCCAACTTCCAACATCCAAGCACTTGTCGAAATGATGTTCTTTCTTACGGTGCTTGCAATGATGGTGGCCGCCTTGCTGCCCTCATCACAGTCCAAAACATTCCACAAAAACTCGACTGCCAAGGAGATGCTGCTTTCTTCACGGCTTTCGAGAAGGTTGTGGCATAGGATTTCGAAATTGGCTGGTGTTGTTGTTGGTTGGTTAAAAAACTTTCGTTTACGGAGTCACGTATGCAATGCTGACATGAGCTTGACGAAGACGTGACGAAAGTCCGCCTTACCATTCACGGCTCGACCAGCCCACACATTCGACCGCGAGAGATGTGAAAGGGTCCTCAACATGGTCATATACGTTTCGGCCGTAGCCGATTGCGGAACAGCAGAAACAAGATGATCCATCATCTGACTGTCGAGGAGATCAAATCGCATCTTAGTGAAAATACCATCGCCGGCAATCCTCCTTTGAAATGGGTCATGAGGTCCATACACATACAGACCTTTTTTCCAAAGCTTCTTCAAGAATTTGCGAAAAAGGAGTTTTCCCGATTTTCCCTTTGCATCAAAAAACAGAAGAAAGAAGATTCAGATTACCAAAAAGGCATCCTTGAAGTGAATCATGCAGACATTCTCAAAGGAAACTCACATTTGAGCGTGTCCTCAAGAGAATACCAACATCCAATGACTTGCGCAACAATATGTTTAACATCGTCGTTGTTGATTAACATTTGCTGAATAACGCTGTCGACAAAACTAATCAAGCTTCTACTGATGGACTCGACGTCGTGCGAATCAGTGTGTTGGAACGGTTGGCAGCTTGTTTGTTGTCATCCGATTTCGTGGAAAGATCAAGATCAATAGTGAAGAAACGAGTTTGCTCACTTAAGTTCAGATATTCCAGTCCTTCGGGCCCATTGAAACGGTGAAGAGGTCATGTACTTACCAGCATCTGAGAAGAAAATTGCAGAGTGGGGGCAGCAAAAGTTGTTTCGGATCTTCACCTATTCTGATCTGGACGAGTTTCAGGATTTCTGCAAGTGGGTCCAAATCTTTGACGGGCTGGATGCAGTTGGAAGGCGAAAACGTTCTAAGTTTAGGCAAAGCAAAAGACCACGGAAAAAGGTGCTATATTCATCCCGCCTGTCCTTTGCATCCATGTCCGTCTTCAAAAACCCTCTCACTCCCTTCCTGATCCCCCTCCCCC
>JADGJF010000496.1:0-19249 GCA_027596845.1 Quaeritorhiza haematococci | reverse complement strand
GGGTGGGGGGCCGTTCATTTCGTTGAGTTTCGGATCAAGAATATGGATGTGACAAATGAGAGAAGAAGAGTGGAAAGCGCAAGCTGGTTTGAGAGGCTAACCTTTGGATTACGTCTGCCTACTTCCCCACTTCCGTCCACACCTTCAGAGTTCTCCGCCGCAGCCGCAACGCCATCTAATTGCTGATAAGAGCTGGAAATCGGTGGTGATAAGGAAGTTGACGACCAAAACGACCCCGTGATCGATGCAGAAGAGACGGTCCTCTGTCTCGTCTGCGGTCGCCGCTGCTGAAGCTGGGGGAGGCCTTGGCTATCTACAAACCCCGTTTGCTGCTTCAACGGCGGAAACTCACACAGTGTCTTTAAATGTGCCATGGGCGTTGCTCTCACCATTTGGCGACGATGCCAAAGGTCCCCTGATGGCGCACTCACGCTTCCGACATCAACAATATTGCAATCTTGTTGTTGCTGATTACAAAATCCGTACATGTCTCTACTTGTCGAGCCGGGAAAGGATGTAGAAGAACGGGAGAAGTAGCTGACGAAGTGAGAGGGCCGATCCCCGGCTAACATACCTTCCAATTCAGCCGTCATCGTACCATCGTAACCATAATCCTCAGCACCATCGAGCATCCGCAGCCTAGCTATTATCTCGTCCTCCCTTCCCTTATCTTCGGCCTCCAAGCCCCGTTCTTCCTTTTTATCTTTATCCCCTTTATCCGTGGACACCTCAGACGCTTTACTCTTGGCATCCTCATCATCACCTATGCATTGGAATCGAAGGGGGAGGTTCACATCAGGAAGGTATCCCTCCTTGTATGACCCCTGATGTCCCTTACGAGGCGGGGCCGATATCACAACTTCGGGGAACAGTGCAGGTGGTCGCACGAGTGTATCGGCCAGCGTACTGTTTGCTATTTTGGGTTCTGAATGCGCGAGGAGTGTAGAGCCAAGGTGCAAAGGCGGCTGGGCGGTTGCTGCTGTCAAGGGTGGTGCCGCTGCAAGTCCCTCTTCATCCCACGGCTCGATATCCCCATCCTCAATGGTGACGATATCATCAATAACTTGTTGTTGAGGAGGCAGCGGTGATCGGGAGGTGGTTGACGGCTTTGAAAAAAGCAGGGAACGGAACGAGGACGGCGATGACCGTGTTGAGACGTGGCTAGCACCCGAAGAATGTAGTGTTTTCGGTGAGGCTGGCTGTTTCGAAAGTGAATTGATGGTATGTGTTATTGGTTGTGTTGATGTCGAGTATTTCGTTGATGATTTGCTGGTATCGTCTTGAAACTGGTTGTCACTGACTTCCACCATTTTCTCGCTCGGCCCGGTTGCTTGGCCATCGTTGTAAACACCGGTGTTTCCCTCTTGATTCAATTTTATGGCATGGGCTTCCTCGCCCAGTTGTAGATGGTGGCTGCCTACACCAATTTCATTTTCATCGTAGTGTGTCGTCCTCGCTGAGGTGCTGTTTGGGGACAGCATGGAGGCTCCTTCGACATACTTGTCAAAAAAGAGAAAATGTGTCCCGAAATACTGAACTTGCTTTTCTTTGGTAGGCCGATCTTACGAGATTTCCGTGGAAGGAGAAAAACAACATTCAAGGGCGGTGTACGCGTCTGTAAATACGCGTCTTAACCCTAAGCCCGCATATTGTAGTGCTTATCCGATGATAGGACGACATTAAAAGTCAAAAAAATATGTAATCTTAGGGTATGAGTGTGCCGATCATTGTTTACCAAATTGTTCGCTATCAACCCACTCAACTTTCTGATTCGAGGTGAATCATACTCCAGCGTTTTATCTGAACATATTTGCTTACCCGGACACTTGATATTATTTTCATTATCGCACGCAAAAACAGCGTCGCCTGCCACCTCTTCAAATCAACAATTCCCAACGACCGCTCAACAACAATAACTTCAACTCATCCAGCACACATCCGTTCATGACCTATGTGCGACGGGTGGGCGAGATGCGCCACAAGTTGCAAAGTTACATCAGTCAATAAATAACATGAGGGTTTTGTTGGCTCGGGGGTAATCTTAACATAGGACCCTTTCGTTGATGCTTTAGGAAGACGTCAGACCGTTTTGGTACGGTGGGTTCAATCAAGGAACATCGCATGACTCTGTAGATTCTGAACGATATTGTGAAACGGCTGGGGTTGATTGGCAAGGTCGACATGGAGGTGATCGCGCAAAGGCCATATCTCCACGGTCAAAGCGCTTTTTCGACCGCCCTTTCTTTTTCAGCACCGATCAATATGTCACCCCAAAATGTTAGCCTTGGCGTTGCTGAAAGCTGGGGCAGAATCTGCAAAGCAAATCTAGAACTGGAATAACTGTTTCTGGGAAAACGAAATCTATTCCAGTCAAACGCTGCCACAGGAAGTGTTGGTTTTCTAAAGACCCACGGATTGCTCATTTAACCACACAATGCTGGGAGCTTGATCGGGGGAACTGCCAAGTACATGTGGGAATGGGCAGATGTCCAAACATCAGTCCGTGCACCCCTCCCACGCTCCAACAATGTCAGAAAGTGAAATCTGTCGGAATTGGTACTTAAGGTGACTGGGTTATTGAAGCAAAACTCAACCCACTAGTACATTCACTCAACGGAGGATATTTTCCTGGCACTCTCGCACTCTCCTCCTCTCTAAACACACAGTCAGTCAACCATGCGCGCTGGGATCTTGTTTGTTGTCGCCCCCTTCGTTGTTGGGCTTTTCGCCGCTGCTGGGACCACCGCATCGGCCATTCCCGACGTGAAGAAATACGATGAATACAACGTCAAGAAGTACAACGAGCACCACGAGAAGTACTACGACAGCAAGAAGCATGAGAAGAAGGATTACTATGGCGAGAAGTACGATGAGAAATACGATGAGAAGCACGAAAAGAAGGACGAGAAGAAGGAGTACGACAACAAGAAGTACGACGAGAAGAAGTACTCGAAAGAACACGAAAAGAAGCACGAAGAAAAGCATGAAAAGAAGGAGTACTATCACGAAAAATACGAAACAAAGAAATACGAGTCAAAGAAATACGACGACAAACTCGAGAAGAAGTACGATAACAAGCATGAAAAGCGCGGTTACTACGGCGAGAAGTACGATGACAAGCACGAGGAGAAGGAATACTACGGCAAGAAGTACCACGATGAGCACGAAAAGAAGTACGATGAAAAGCACGAGAAGAAGGATTACTATGGTGAGAAGTACGAAACAAAGAAGTACGATGACAAGCACAAGGAGAAGGAATACTACGGCAAGAAGTACTACGACGAGCACGAAAAGAAGTACGATGAGAAGCACGAGAAGAAGGAATACTACGGCAAGAAGGACTACGACGAGCACGACAAGAAGTACGATGAGAAGCACGGGAAGAATGAATACCACACCAAGAAGTACTACGACGAGCACGAGAAGAAGTATGACAACGAAAAGAAGGAGTACTATGGCAAGTATGATGATGGCAAGCACGAAAAGAAGGAATACTATGGCCAGAAGTACGACTATGACCACAATGAAAAGAAATACGATGGGTACTATGGAAAGAAGTACTGACGAGAAACATTGATGTAGCCTTTGTGTGGATGTAAGGAGCAACACTCAGTAAAAGTCAATTTGAAACATAATGCCGAAACAGTGCAGTCTGGCGGGGAGTATCTTGTCATCATTGCAGATGTTTGTAGAGCTCTACCAGAATGAGAATGTGGCAATGAACGATGACGCCATTCACCAAATGCAGCTGTGTTGTTGGTTTAGAACTAAGAACGTGTGTGGGAAGTGAGTATACACGTTCTAAGTAAACGATCGTCGCAGGGCTAGCCAGATACAGGATTTCCATATTAAATGTGGATATTTGACCAAATTAGAAAGACCTTGGTTGACCTGTTTGTAAATTGATCCATCGAGCATTTTTCAAAATGCGTTGTATCACCACATTCCATTTGTTGATCATGATTCGCAACAAAACCAAACACACTCCTGTCAAATCTGAATTCCACATACTGTGTCATTTCGACGGGGTTGGAGTCTGAGAGTCACCAGATCTCGAATGATGAGCATTGTTATTCTCGCTGTCTCTACACGATGCATCAACGGTTCTTTCCCAATTAATGCACTCCTCACTAGCCCTTTCCTTCCACGAAGAACAAACAAAAGCCGAATATTTACCGATCCGCTCTTTTCCTCAAGTGATGATACTATGGTTTCTAAAACTTCCCTTTGGAGGCGATGGGACACCAGTGGAATGCGGTCATTTGGAGACACGCATCATGCTCCTCCTACCTGAAGGAAGGAGACGAATATGCAGTCTTTTCGTTGTGGATGAAAAGGTGAAAAATCTGACTATATTTCTAGCACATTCTTCGGCTTATTCCGGCTTATTCTCTGACACAATTCTATTTTGCGGAGACACCTAAGATATGGCGAATTCTGTTGAGGAAACACCAGGTGTATTTCTGGGAGGAGAGAAGAAAGGTGAAAAAAGCCTGCCAGTGTTGATGCGGAAACGTGGGGCGGGTCTTGAACCATGTCAGCAAAAGTCCGTCTGTTTTGAAGAATGTGGACCGCGGAATTAAATATCTTAGTCATTTCGTGGAATTTTTTTTGTCGGTACGTTTTGGGGTGGATGTGCGTCAGTGATGCAATTGATGGAGTGGCGTGTACGTATGGGATTAGGATAAGGGGAAGGGTTCGAGGACGATGCATTGAGTCGGGGTGGTGACGGGTTGTCAAGTCAACACCATGAAAATGGCCGGAAGAAAATTGCGGCAAGACAAAGATCACGTTTTGAGGTCACATCTGAGAGTATCAGAGTTAGGAGGGTGTCGGTGAAGAGATCGAATGGACCGAGACGATGAGCGTTAAACACAGGAAACAATTGAGGTATGGTGGTGTTGTGAGATGTAAGAAGACGTGGTCCCCTGCAATGAGGTTTGAATTTGATTGCGGAAAAAGTTGACATCATGATGGGAATGAAAGATGGTGACTCTGTGAACCATGAGACAAGACGAAGTGGAGGGGCGGTGGAAGGTGGAGGCAGAAGGGTGGATTGGTGGCGCGATTTATACGGGAGATTAAGGAAACGCGCTGTCGTGAAACCAAAGGTAGGCGTTACTGAGGCCCAGCGACGGCGGAAGCTGCGGCTGTAGCTTGGTGGTGAGGTAAGTTAGTGGGAGGAACGTCCTGGCGTATCTTCAAAGGCAGGCGGTGGAATGACGACGGAGGGTGCAGCTCAGTGGTAAGACACGGGTGCGGCAAGAAACTGTTGATACTGCAAGTGAGAGAGGTGACGACGCGAGTGATCAGAGGCAGGCACCCGCTGCTAGGAGTGATTATGGAGAATGTAGCTCGGTGGCGAGTTATGGCAGAAGGACAAAACGGTCGATGGCGCACGTCCAAATGCATATCGTGTGGAATGACGACGGAGAGTGTGATTTAGTGGTGAGACACGGGAGCAGGAAGAAGCGGGTGCTAGTGCAAGTGGAAGACAGGCGATTTGGAGTGACGACGGGTGGTGTGAAGAAGTAAATTGTTGCCGGGGCCCTTCAAAGGATAGGCGATGCGGACTGACGACGGATCTGGACGACGATGTTTGGTGGCGGACACAAGAGAGGAAGAAAACGGTTGGCGAAGGTCGGTAGGGCTGAGTGACGACAAAGGGTGTGGTTCGGTGGAGAGATAGGATAGAGGGAGTAACGTTCGCTGGCAGAGATTCGAACGGTCGTGGTCGACGCCGTCCTCCGCAGCTCCAGATCAGATCGTTGGTAGCATTTGGAATGGCTGGGCGGAGTTGATGGAGTTGATGGATCGACCGTGGACATTTTCTGGGACGTTATGGAGTGGCTCGGTGCAGGAATTGTGGGGACTGAAGGGGTGGTGTTGTGGCGAGGGGGATGCGGGACAAGGAGGAGAGAGCCGTTGGCAGTGCAAAGAGAGCCACAACCTGGGGGACTGTTGAGGTGAGGTAATGACGTTGACCTTGATGTCGTCGATTGCACAGACGTTGGATATCAGGGTGTGGATTCTGCGAAGGTGATCGTGAGGGGGAATCGCAGTCACGGAGCAGGGAGGTTGGTGCGATTCGAAGATGGACCAGATTGGTTAACGGTGGTGGGAAAGGTGGAAAAGGGACGATGAGGACGGCATTACATAGGGTAAGTATTTTTCAACCTTTCTTTGAGGAGGCCATGGTAAGATAGCTATATTTAGGCCGACAAAGATTTTAAGATTAGTGTAGATGGTAGAGTAATCCGCTGTATTTAAAATCTTTTCAAATATTTCAAAGTTCTGTGAAGGGAGAAATCTTTCGTACAATTGGTGGTAAAGAACCTCTTTTGCGAGTTTGAAATTCATCATTTCTTGCTCGAAACTGCTTCCATGCTGTTTACTTCTCCATATTTCTGGAAAGAACCAAAGTCCGAGTATTTCTTGGGATTTTCTCTAAAGAAAGAGACTTTGGAGCAAAAGATGCGCATCGGTGCTGGAAAGTGAGGTCGACGGCTTTGCACCTTGACGGTCTTCCGCATGCTCAGTATGTCAGCTGCAACTAGTCCCCACTGACAATTCTATTGCATCCTGCGTCTGTTTTGTTTGGGACTGAATGGTTTTGCATGAACTTGAGACATTGAGAGACATGTGCATGACTTAATTCTGACTGCAGAATGAAGATGTGTTTCCGCATTGGTGGCTTTCATTCACAGAGATGTCCCGATATTAGGAGCCTCTCGTCATTTTTCAGCCAATGTTTAAACCATATCGCCTCTCCTTTCCGCAACTCTCTCCGATGGCATTCGCTCCGTTTCGGCCCACGTCTACCACGTTGAAATGCTCTCAATCTTTGTCAGGCTTCTGCCGTTTCGCAGTCAGCTGCAATATATGGTAGAATAGGCATCAATTGGCAATCATATGACCAACTGTTATCTGCAATAAATATTCCCGCCATAATCTTGGACGCCCAAATATGATGACCAGTGCCAAGAAACGAGAAGGAAACACCCGGATAACAAAAAGAAAAACCAACACAACCGTACAATGAAAACCACCCCAAATCCTGCCCCAAATCTATCCTGCAAGGATCCATATCGTTTGAGCGGGTAAAAGACGGGCACCCCCATACAAAACAAGAAAGCAAAAAGACAGCGGGTGGGCAATATAAATCAGATCTATTTACACACGTTCGAGGAACAAGAGGAGACTCTTTGCTCTCGAACAGTCCAGCCCCAAAAATGTCTCTCCGAGATCTGTCCGAAATCCATCCATTTCGCAAAGTCCCTGATAGTCACTTCATTCTTCTTCATCCCACATTCCTTGCGCCAAAATCTTCAATCGCCTTTGCCTAAGCACTTCCGTGAGCTTCCCGAGCTTCTCTGTGATAGGACATACGCCAACGCCTTCAGGCATCTCCATGAATAGCTCCCGCTCCGATTTCGAGCCTGCGATGGGCCCAGCAGGAGCGACGAATGCACCGAAAGTGGAACCGGCTTTCGACGCTGACGACGATGAAGATGAGATGTAAGAGGTGGACGACGAAGATGCAGGCACATCTAAAGCCGGGGTTGCAGTCAACGCAGGTGTGGATGCTGATGCCGAAGCAATGGGATATGGCGGCAATGAATCCCCACCGGCGCAACTGGCCGTGTCTGTTTGCCCAGATGTAGTTGACATTATTGGAAGGCATTTCCGTAACATAGTGTTGATTTCAGGTCTGATGTTCCTCAATCCCGTTACGTCCACGTGCTCCAAGCTTCCCTTGGGGGGGTAGCAGGCCCTAATAACCGACAGAACGCCATCGAACTTGACCTTCATACAATAGGCTATGATGAGGCGCTTCAAGGATGGGCAAGCACATTGACGAGTCGGTTCGTTCGAGGGAGCCACTTGGCCGTCGCGTGTACTTGTGCCCGTGTTCAGAGGAATCTGGTGGTTATTGCTGTTATCTTCGTTGTCCGGATTCATTGTGGTGGTGGTGGTGGTGGTGGTGGGTTCCGTGTTTGTGTTTGTGGTTGGTGAAAGATGTCGCCCGGTCAGAGCCTTCAATCCTTCGCTAGTGATAAGTTCGCAAAAGGAAAGGTCCAGCTCCTCTAATGTTGCTGCACACGCACATTGAGCCAAATGACCCAACACAGTGTCCGTGACTCCATGCAGGCAGTTGCGGAGTGAGAGCGATGTGAGGTGGGGCGTGTGCGCCAGGAGATAGCAAACGGTGTCTGGGGAGACGACCAGATCAACCAGACTTAGCTCGCGAAGGTTGGAGCCGCAAATGTCGGCAACGTCTGTGATCCGTTTGTCGTCCAAGAACTTGCTTCGAAGAATGTGAAGCGATGTAAGTTTCCCAAAGAGGTGAGTCGGAAAGTTGTGAAACATTGTGAACGGCGATCCCTGTAAGGAAGATAAAAATGACATGTGTGAGTTTTGCGGACAGAAGCCGTTTGCATAGCCTTATTATTCATTCAAAGGGGGACGCATGCTTCGATGACCGATGGCAACACAATCTTTTACCTTGGGTGGATGTGGGGTGGTGAACTCTACTGTACGAAGATTTGGGAAGGCCCGGGCACAATCGTACATGACGGTGTTGAATCCTCCACGGGTAAATTTTCGACACCCCGCAAACCGAAGCTCCACCAATCGTCCTTGTCTTGGTTGTTCCTCTTCTCCATCCGCCGTGTACTTTAAGATCCCCTGCTCTCCCCGCTGCACGTGCTTTTGGGGTAGTCCCGCCACCGCTTTCGAGACGAATTTCGCCAATCCAGCATCGCTGATGCGTCTGCAGAAACTGACGTCGAGCACCTTCAGGTACGGTCCAACATGCTCCGAAGCAGTTGCAAGACCCTGGTCCGAAACTAAACCGCAATTTCTCAGACGCAAAGACTCAAGTCGCTGCCAAGGCCCGCAGAATTGAGCGATAACCTGGACACAGCAGTCGGTCAATCTGTTCACACCGGAGAGATCCAAATTGCGGAGATGCGGCGCTACAGCTGTTACGATCTGAAGGACCGCACTATCGTCGAGCGTATGGCAGTCCTTAAGAGAAAGGTGCTGAAGCTTCGGGCTAGATTCGCCAAGGACAGCAATGTGATGCGGACCGATAAACTGGTTGAGAAGAGGGTAGCAAGACGGATCAAACTGCCGGAAGTTTTCGAAACCCCAGCGACCTATCCAATTAGCGGTATGGTGGTGCTGAAAAGTAGTGGTGGAAGCGTGAGCTTTTGTTGACAGGCAAGAAGCAGTTGGAGCTGTCTTTGATTTGCCCTTTCCCTTCAGTTTACCCCTCGGCTGATGTACTTCCTCCGCCACCTGTAAGGCGGGGGCAGCTGGTTGATTAGAATAGATGAAAAGACCCGAGAATCGGTGCCTTTGAGGGTGTCCGAAACTGAAAGGCGGTATCGGATCTCCGCTGAGGTCCAACGTGGTCGGAGTAGTTGTGTCTTCAGATTCGGCCATTTCCGGAGTTGAGCTGACCTCCACGGTTCCCTTTCCCTTACTCCTCTCCTTCAACTTTCCCCTTCCCGTCGTTTTCTGTCGATCCTGCTGCTCTCTCCGTCTCGCATGCTTCGCCTCTGTTCCCACGGCATCACATTGAGCAATAAACTTGACGAACCCCAGGATAGAAGGGAAATGGGGCCGTGACCACAGTACCGTGACCGCAGAGCTATACCAGCGTCTGCACACCATACAGCAAGCACGAAGGGTCCTCCGACCCTGCACCTCCACGTCTTCCTCCTCCGACGATCTTGACCAAGCGTCATGATGGTTATTGGTTGCGGTAAGATACAGAAAGATCTTTTCGAGAATCTCGGGCGGGAGGACGATTTGCTTTTTTGGTTCCATAAGCTCCGACTCGCTACAAGCAGAGAGCATTGTCGCAGGAATGGAGGTCTGGGCGGAGTGATCCAAGTGAAAATGCGAAGGAAAGTGCCGCCCGGATCGTCGTTCGATGCTGGATGATTTCGAAACTGGATAGCCTTCGCACTCGCCGCCGGGCCTGATGACCACCTTCCTTTCGATGACCTTGGGCAAGTTCCCGCCGCCCAACTGTTCTACAGCCCAGGTTCGATGCGCTTGTCTTTGGACAGCTCGATGCAGCTCGGTGTGACCCAAGACCAGACCCAAGACTCAAAAACAGAATTCTCAGACTCAGAGCACACTTGGACGGACAACTCGAACGACACTCCTGGCTCCAATTGATATCTAACCCCACCTCCGAAATGGCCGCATCGCAGAACACCGGGGACGAGAAACCCTTCACCGTCGCTATCGTCGGCGCCGGTCTCGTAGGCTCCCTGGCGGGCGTCTTCTTTGCCAAACGCGGCTGGCAAGTCAACATTTATGAACTACGGCAAGGTTCGTCTTCCACTTTCTTAAACCGGGGGGTTTTCTGCATGCGAGTGGAATAAAGAGAACGACGTGGCTATAACCCCGCTTCGCCATCACTCGAATTCTGTTAACGTCTGTGCAAAACGTTCTGATGAACAGATATGCGGAAAAACCGGAATAACTCGGGCAGGTCCATTAACTTGGCCTTATCGGTTCGAGGAATCTCCGCTTTGACGGCCGCCGGCGTCGAAGCTCCAATTTTGAAGTCCCTCCTCCCCATGAAAGGGAGAATGATCCACAGTTTGGAAGGGAAGCTCACCTCACAGCCTTACGGACTTCACAACGAGGTAGTTAATCTGAAAGCAGTGACAGATGGCTCTGGGAAAGATAGCTTCTGCACCAACAGTACTTCGTTGTCTGACATAGTTCCCTTTTGCAAATCTTCCGCAGCATATCAACTCTGTAGACCGTCGGTTCATAAACGAGCACCTCCTGTCGACGGTGGAGAATTTCCCCAATGTTAAATTGCATTTCGGATATGATCTCAAGCAGGCGGACTTTGATGCAGGGATACTAACTTTCCAAAGGTTTGTGGCATCCCTTTTTTTGGGAAGTGGGGTTTGGTTGAAGAAGTACTAAGTTTTGACTGACGCACTGAAAATAATCCAAAATTGACAGGGAAGATGGATCGATAGACACCGTCGTCGCCGATTTTATCCTCGGAGCTGATGGTGCTTATTCTCGCGTTCGAGGCCAGCTTCTTAGACGCACACGGTACTGAAAAGCAGTTCAACAAATGCTGAAAACAGTCTGGTGCTAAATGACTTTCATTTTCTCAGGATGAGCTTCTCCCAACAATACATCGACCACGGTTGGTGTGAGTTGACAATCCCGCCCACTGCGTCTGGGGACTTTGCCATGGAACCCAACCACCTTCACATTTGGCCTCGCCACACATTCATGATGATCGCACTCCCTAATCCGGTATGAGGCGCTCGTATGCATAGGAACCCTTTGTCGCCACCTGTTTTGAAGCTCACTGACTTGTGCCATGACAATTCCATGGCGATGTAATTGGGGATTAGGACAAATCTTTCACGGTGACCTTGTTCATGCCTTGGGAAAAATTCAACAAAATAGCGACCGAGGCGGATCTGCTCGAGTTCTTTGAAACAACATTCCCCGATGCGATTCCTCTCGTGGGCAAGGATTTGTTGGTTAAAGATTACTTCAAGAACCCGAAGGGATCGCTCATCAGTGTCAAGGTGAGTCTCGTTGGACACAACACAAGGCGGAGTCTGGACGCCTCAGAAATACAGTGATTATCTGACTAGGGGTCTTTTCTTCTGCGATGGTGTTTCAGTGCAAGCCGTACCATTACAAGCATAAAGTTGTCATCGTTGGTGATGCCGCACACGCAATGGTTCCGTTCTATGGACAAGGAATGAACTGCGGATTCGAGGATTTGGTCGTCCTCAATGAAATCCTCGACAAACACCTCAAAACTCCCACCGAAAAGCCTTCACCAGATGTCATGGCCGCTGCCTTGGAGGAGTACACCGCGACGCGAAACAAGGACGCCGAAGCAATGTGCGATCTGGCACTATACAACTACACAGAGATGCGGTCGTCCGTGGTGAAAACGAGCTTCCTGATCCGCAAGACTGTGGAGGGATGGCTGCACCGTTTGATGCCAAAGCGCATCATCCCGCTGTATACGATGGTATCCTTCACGCGAATTCCATACTCCGAGGCGCTGCGCAGGTGGCAGGAGCAAACCAAGTTGCTGAACACGGCGGCGTATGCAACTGGCGGGTTGGGTGCAGTTTCGGTCCTTGCCGCACTCACATATGTGGGGCTGAAGAAGGCGGGTATTCGCAGCGTTTCTTGGCTTGTGGAAAAAGGGAAATTGTCGTTCTCGTAACGAGGAATGAGGAGAGAAACAAATATGAGAAGTGCAAGTAACCTTTCTAATATAACACTTCTCCGAGTCGGCGAGTTTCACCTTTGTTCACTGTAAAAAGGTGTTGATCGCTCCCTAAAGACGGTCTGCAGTTGGCACAGGCCAAACCTTGAGAAAGCAATCAATTGTTGTTCCAAACCTGTGTTGGAAACAGAAACTGTATTCTGTCGATGTGTTCTTGTGGATCATTCCATGCACTGAACACCAGAAGGCAACCAGTAACTCTTAAGTGTTTTGGGTTCGAAGAACCTATGAGACGACGAAATACCCGAATGTATGTTGTCCTCCACCCAATCCGAAAACGACGGCGTTTGCAATGCATGTGGGATTGGAATTCGCACACGTCCAACGGTCCAAGATGGGGGAACACTGGAAACCTGACTGGGAACACCAAAAAAATTCAGCGGAGTGCAAGCGGAGTGTGAACACGTTGCCACCAAACCACAATGGGGACGAGTGACCGAAAAGCATAACGTAAACAACAGCGGGACGGGACTTCGGCAACCATTGGAAGGCCCTCCTTTGTTCGGGGGGACTTCAGCAGCAGCAAACGCCGTCCTTTTAGCCGTCTCCGAAGATCTCGAATCCCGACCAGGAACAGCTGACATCAAAACATTTTCCGGCATCAACCGAGTTTCCCTTTTCTAAAGACCCAATACAAGCTTTTACTACCTCTTATCTGTCGAATTCACCCAGATTTAGGGATTCTATAGAGCTGCAAGAGCCTGCTTTTGAGCTTCCGATCACAACAGCACATTTCATCTACCACCTGCCACCATGAGAAGAACCCGCCAGGCAACCAAACGTGCGGCAGCGGCTGGGGCCGGCACCTCCTCCTCCACCGCTGCCACCGCCAAACGCAATAAAACCGCCACTACGTCGGCAAAAGCCACCGAAAAGTCCGTTTCTGTCCCAACGGCCCAGCAAGTCGATGCCAACGATGCCCCAGAGTCCTCGTCAAGTGTTCGAGAACCGTCGGCGCTAGCATCTGGATCATATTCAACAAGCTGGCTTGCTAATCACGTCCGCCAATTCCAGGACTTGTGCGATGAGAGGCTGCTAAAATTCAGTGCAAGCGTCGAATCGCAGTTGGGGTGGTTGCAGGATTACGTAGGCGGCGTCAAAGTGGAGACTTCGAAAAGGTGAGGGAGGTCTTTGGAATTCCATTCGTTTCTCTTCTTCTGCGGACACTGTTTCCCGACGCATACTCGCCAAGAACTATTCAGGTCAAGCTGACATGTATTCCCTGCTTGCGGTTTCTGACTGCGAAATTAAGGAATTTCAATAACATTCTCAAGACACCTGGCCGTGGTGTGAAGGTGAAAAAACGGCCGATAAGATCTCGAACTTCAGTAAGTTTCCCTGCTTTGGCTGCTGAACTCACCGGTCGCCGTCTCTCTTTCGGGGTTGCTGGTCGGACATATGTCTAATATTCTACAAATACATCTTCTCTCTGACATGCTTCAGCCGTCGAAAGCCGCTCCTTTATTCGATCTTAGCAAAAATAGCGTACCAGTTGTCGAGATCCCCCACAAGCCCAAACGCATCAGCCAGGATACTTTGCCCACAAACGAATATACGGTATCCGCTCCTGAAGATACCCTCCCTGAAGCAACCTCATCTTCCTCTGAATTGGTGAACGATAAGAAGAAAAGGAAACTGGATCGATTCGAGGAGGAAGAGGGCGAGACGGAATCGTCGAAAGAGAATTCTCCGTTTGTTGTCAAGAGCGTCAAAGAAGGTCAGCTGAAATCGTCGAGGGGTGCGGGCAAGGGTCGCAAAGCCGCTGGGACCGATGCAGCTGAAACTGCCACCAAGAAGCGGAAAAAGGTGGATCAATCTGAATCAGAAGCCGCAGAAGGGACCACGGATGTAGTATTGGAACAGTCGACTACCGTGGAAGATGTAGCCCCTGCCGAAAACTCAAGCAACGAGAAAGCAAGCGGGAAGAAAGGTGCCAAGAAGACGGTCGGTAGGAAGAAGGCTGTCAAAGAAGCGCAATCGAGTAAGACGTCAACGGCTGCGCCACCAGCGACGACCAAAAGACGGTTAAGAACCCGTAAAAACGATGCAAATGACGAAACAGTCCTATCGGAAGAGCTTGTGGGGGTGGCGGTCGATGAAATTCCGTCAAATGATGTTACTGAGGGCACAGCTGCAGAAGAAAAGGTACCGGATTCCAAGATGGACATGGAACTAACATCTCGGGTCATCGCCAATGCTTCTGAGACTGTTGTTGCTATGAGTGTTGATGATAAGGAACATGCGGCGCCGATGGATGAGGAAGTCAACACCAACAACGATTTCGCAGAGGAAGTCCCTTCAGCCGGAATGGGTGTCGATAGGACGTCGACCACAAATGGACAAAAAGCCTCGGAGGAGGATGCACCACAAGCCCCAAAGGCTGCGGTGGCCCAAGATCAAATTGCTCCGCCGCCTCAGGCATCATCATCACAGCCGCAGATAGATACGTTCAAACCGCGTGCATCGTCGTTGCTGTCGAAACCCAGAGAGCTCCGCGTGCCAAAACTCAGCAGCCTTCTTTCCGCACCCATTGAACTCCCGGACGCAAAGGGAGACCTGCCCGTAATGAAGAAAGCAACACATAGAAAACACCTCGAAGCGGTTGAGAAGAAAAGCGTTTCCATGTCTTCGATGGCGGGAGATGGAAGCTCTTCCTCGTCCAGTTCGAATCGTGGCGACGAACAGAAGAGTTCTGTCACCACAGCTGCGGGGGATATTGCCGCTGTTCGGAAACGGAGCCCCGAAAGCGATGACGAAGATTCGGATGGGTATAAAAAGATTCGCGTCGCTGCCGTTCAAGGAAAAGAGGGTGATGGATCCATAACGGACGGGGCAGGTTCTAAGTCAATGGAAGAGGAAGAGAGGCCAAGAAAGGAGGGCGCACTCAACACAATCACCGAAAGCGTAGGCGAAGAAACCATTCCTGCCCCTACCACAGCGGCAAGGATGTCCCCCGACGAACCGACCATTGTCATGTCAGCTGAATCAGTCACAGTCGTTCCAACTGCATCAGAAACAAAATCATCAATAACAACAACAACAACGACAGTCCCCCCACAACCTTCTGATGACGAACCTTTTGACCCCATATCCCGTGTAGACACGGATAAGATTCGACGGGAAGCAAATTTAAAGACCTTCGTCTCGGGGCGCATGGAGAACCTTATGCGGGAGGTTACGAGTCATAATTCCAAACGCGCTGTCTCTTCTTCGTCGTCTTTGGGAGCCTCGGTGACGGGGGTTGGGAGTCAGCCGACTGAGGAGCGGGTGTCCGTGGTAACGCAGCATGCACAGGGTTCTGGTGGGATTGATGGAGTGGAGGTGGCGAATGGGGCGAAAGAAGTTTCAGATGATGAGGAGCGCAAGTCTGAGGAGAATTCTCGCTCGGTAAGTCTCTTTCGGAAGCAACTTTCCATGATTTCTGTGTTCTTGTTTTCTTTGGGAAACGGCTTCGAATGCGGGACCTTTACCTGTCTAACGGATTTCCGTTTGTTTTCCGTTCTCCTGTCTTTCGCAGACAAACAAATCCGACGAGGCCGAACAAATGGATATCACGCCCACAACTGAAGATGGAGAACATGAAAAGAAGGAGGAAGACGATGATGAACCAATGGCCATGGGAGAAGCCGTGGCTGTACCTGTTGAACCCGATCATGGCAGTGATGACGAGGAAGAAGAAGAGGACACAGACGAATTCGTTATGGCTCTGCAAGATATGGGTGACGGCCCTGAGGCGAAATCAACAGCCAATGGCGGTGCTAGCGGTTCACCCTCTTCGTCCTCATCGCCTTCTTCTCGGTCGGGTCGTTCACAAAGGCAGCGGCAGCCTTCCAAAGAAGAAAAGGTGCAGCAAGTTGTTGTTCCTGAGACGCCGTTGGTGATCTCCAAAAACAATGGTGGTGGGCCGAAAATGGATGGGGTGGATGATGCTTGTCGCGGTGATGTTGAGGAGGAGGATGATTTGAGTGATCAGGGCGGGAGTGGGAGAGATAGTGGTGGGTCTCTGGACAGTAATGGTAGTAGTGGATCGTCGAACGGTGGGTTTGCGGTGGAGAAGAAGGGGGAGAAAGAGGGTGGAGGTGCTAAGGTGAGGTTTTCTACGAAGGCGAGTGGTTGCGAGAGGAGGCGTGGAGCTTTATTGGCATTGCGTTGGGGGTTTAGATGGACTGTATTGACTGACATTTTCTTTTCCTGGTCGGGTTTTGTTGGGAATTGGTTTGTTTAGGGGTCGAAACTGCCGGCGGCTTCGTCGGTTGCTAAGTCGGGTGCGAAAGCGAAGGTTGAGATTAAGTCGTTGCAGGCGGCCGCGTTGTTGGCGAAGAAGGTGAGAATTCCTGGTTTGCACGCAATAAGCATGATTTTCGATTCAACTAACAGGAGCTAAGGGAAGGGGTGAAGTCAGACGTTGTTCTATGCATTCAAATAAAGCGCCCACGTCTAATTTGTATTTTCGGTATGTGCTTTCAGCAACAAGCGGAAAAAGATAGACGAGCAGCCCAGTCAGTGAACAAGCCGACCGATCAACGTGTGCAGCAAGTTCAACAGCGCAAGCAAGAAGAAGAGCAGAAGCGGCTGGAGGCTCTGAGGAAGAACCAAGAAGAAAAGAGCAAGAAGATGGGGCTCTCCTTGTTGCAGCAGAAGAGAGAACAGAGGCAACAGGAGGACGAAGCGAAGAGGAAGAAGCAAGTGCAACAGCAGAAACAGGGTGCTTCTTCACAGCAACAGCAACAGCAGCCGGAAGAAACCGCTGATTCGTTTGCTGCAGTCCCGTCTATAAAGAAGTTCGCTGTCTCTTTGGTGAAGGCTGCCGGATCCGTTGTCGGTGCTGTAGGTGCTGCTGCGGCCGCTGCTTCTGGTGCTTCCAGTGCTCCGACGGGACTTCCTGTCAAATCGAAAAAGCCACAAGCGTCCGAAGCGAGTACTTCTTCGTCGTCGTCTTCTTCGAGCTCTGTGTTGGCGACCGGTTTGCCCAAACCGCAAGAGGCCAAATCGAAACAACCCATGCAGCAACAACAGGCGCCGTCCTCACAAGAAGATCAACCGACACAGTCTACTTCCTCCAACTCGACACCCACACAACAGCAGGCACCGCGAAACCTGGCAAACATATCAAAATCGGAAATCAAGAATCCGGTACTCAACGCGTTGTTTGCACCTTCGTCGCCGTTTGAATCGCCTCTTGGGAAAGGCAAAGGCAAAGCACCCGCTGCGAGTTCTCATCATGGCACAAGCAACTCGAAGAAGCAAATGCTTGTAAGCGATGATAGTGAGGACGAGAGCGAGGATGAATCTGAAGAGGAGGAGGAAGAGGTAAAAGCAGGTCCTCCAGCAGCATCGTCATCTGGAAAGAGGAATGTGGTTGCAGGAAAGACTTTGCCACGACCGGTTAAGGGAGGCAAGACCGTTCCTGCCCCACCGAAGGAAGATCCGAATCTTCCGACGACGATTGTAAATGAGAATGGAGACTTGCCGGATATTCCCACAGAGTGAGTGACAACATGAATGTGTTCTGAAGTCTTTTTGAAAACCTTGGAGAAGAACTATGAATCTAACAAGAGTGCGTTTCACACTTTTTTTCACTTTTCAATTACAGTGAGGAGTACGACGAAGAAGACCATTCTGATGAAGAGTCCGACGACCACGACGAGAGTCCGCGTGGTAAAGGCAAATCAAAACCGAACGTGCCTACGTGGGCTGAAACTCCCAATCTTATGAGAACGCTGGAGGCACAGACGGTACAGGATCCGGATGAGATTTTCGGGACTGTGCAGACGTGTCACTTGGAAGGTAAGGCTACTTTTTTGAAAAGATTTTTGGATGTGCCTTTTGTGGTTGATGAACTTTGTTTTTTGAATTCTCATTGATTTTTTTGGGGGAAAAAACGCGTTTTTAGAAATTTTCAAAGGTAGTCGCAAGAACAAGTTCCGGGCACGTACAAGTTCGGCCAACTGGACGGGGATGGACAGATTAACGGAGGAGGAAGAACGGGAATACAAGCAGAAGATGGGCTTCAACAAATCAGGGAAGGGGAATTGATTGACTTGTCGTGAGGAGGTTTGGTTTGGGTTCACCGTTTTTCGTTCGTTCTTCTTGGTGCTTCTGTCATCAGATGATGTTTGTGTTCGGAAGGGAATCTGCTAGTGTTGTGCCGTTTTTATTTAGGGACTTGCGACCAGAAAAGGGTCCGGCTTTTGGTCTTGAGGTCGTCTTGAGTGTTTTATGGTAGGATGAAGGTCTACGGAATTTTTTTTGTATGGGATCTTCCTTTTTGTTCTCTTTTGGTTTTTTTCTTGGGGGGGAGGGAAGTGTAATAATGGTGGGCCGGATCCTCGTGCAACTCGAACCTAGCTCAAATGTCTTCCCTTCAAGGAAAAAAAAATCTAATGGACTTGGGGGTCGGTATGGGTGGATTGTGTATTCTCTTCTTTCTCTCCCCCTCATTTTCCTTTTTGGAGTTTGGAAGGAAAAAAAAAGAGTGAACGACACGCGAGACAAAAGTGAGATACTACCCCTCTCTACGTCATCAACGCCAACCCAAACAATTTGCCCTTTTGCTTTCAGTTGTTTCGTAATCAATATGAAAACGATATATTCTGTGATTGTGCTCTCTAACTTGATGGAAAAACAGAAAAAAGCAGACAATCTAAACCTTGTGTTGTACATCAAACCCAACCCCCAAAATGAGGATAAACGATGAGAAAGGTGGGAATGAGAGGGAGGGGAGGGGACGTCGCTTGTTGAGTGAAACGACCCAACATCAACTCCCCCTTTTTTCCGTTCCTCCTCCGTCCCTTCCCGCCCTCAAACTTGATATATCGTATAGTAAAGAAGGAGGGAAAACCATCCATATCCCCCCTATCCTCGCTCGACCCGGTTCAATCGCAGCACCCGACGACAAGCGGAATCCACCACTTCCCCTTCCCCTTCCCCTTCTTCTCC
>JADGJF010000495.1:0-19253 GCA_027596845.1 Quaeritorhiza haematococci | reverse complement strand
CTTCACAACCAACCTGGGCATTCGATATCGATGTTCCCTTTGTTCACATGGTCGAGCGATCGATCCCCACTTCCCCATATTCCACCAACAAAGAACCCCCGCTCTGTCCATGACGCTGTTGCAGGCATGGAGGGCGACGACTGGACCAAACGCACGCCTTCGTCGGAGACCAAGTTTGGTGGCGCCGCCTCCCATCGACCGAAACTTTCGAGACCCGGCAAAATAGTTGGCTTTCTTGAAAATGGGTGGGGACCGATTCGCCGCCCTTCCCAACCACGACCGTCTCCACGACTGCTTCCCTCTGCTCTTCGACAACAGCAGCGCCAATCTGAACTGCAGTTGATGACTCCACAGCCGCTGTGTCCACATCAAGCCAACCCCCCACTCAACCCAAGGCCTTTTTCGGAGGCCAGTGGACGGTGCCCCTCGCGATCGAACCATCCGACGATCTACCTAGGTATTGTCAACTCTACTACCTACCTGCGGCTGCGGCATGTTTGGAAAATGCTTTTTGGTCCCCAACTCCTTCTTGCTACTTCGAACGAGAACTCTTCTCCTCACTCCCAGTCTTCTCTCACACATCTTCGCATATAAGACCAGCGGAGAGTTCCCCTTGCCATCGTACCATCTAACAACCATGTTGTCAACTTCACCTGCTGATCCTGCGTTTGTAAGTCTTCTCCTCCGTGTAAGTTATGGACATGCTCTTTCGTGTCTCTTTCATTTCTGCGGCTTACGAACATCTGAAGGATTTCCGTGGTGGAGGCCCAAATCACTAATGCAGCAGCGTTTGTCACCCGCTAGGCATCCGTTCAATCCGGCTGTCGTCAAATCTGAACTTGTATGCGAAGGTCTTGTTCGCAAACATGAACCTTCTACGGCCTACGGCACGTAAGTGGCCTATATTGCAAAATGGAATTCACCCGATTGATTTTCTGTGCATCGAAACCTAATGGATGGTTCTTTAAATCGATCAACTCCGCAGATGCAACAACACTTGAGAACCCATCGGCCGAGTCTTCTCAAGTCTTTTGGCGATTTTCAAATGTCTTGAAGCCATTACACACGCCTTGACGATGAGCACTCCAATGATGACCGACCAAGGACAGGACGAGTTTTGGGTACAGGAAAGATATACAAGTACCATTCCTCGCGATTTGAACCTATCAACGAGTTTGGATGTCAGTAGATCGAAATTTTCAGGTGAGGGAAGGTTTTGCCCCTGAGGCCTTTCAAAGTTAACGGTGATCAGACCTTGCGGACCAGATTTCCTGTTATTTCTTATCTAGGAGAACGTTGAGAGAGCATGCTTTTGCCCTACTTTCCAGCGCGAGTTGTGGTTTTGGGGTTGCTTTTCCGAGTTACAAATATTCTTTTTAGGCGAATTCTGAGGTAAAAGTCTATCTAGACTTTTTGCGCACAAGCTGTTTCTCGAGAGACATTGACAGTATTCCATTGTTTACATAAGGGGCGATACAAGGCGCTCGGCAAGGTCAGTTACGAGTGAGGAAGGTTGCGTAGCGTACCGACGCGAAGTAGAACGTGAGCTTGGACGCCTGGTGTTTGTGTGAATCGTGTGTTTCACCGACCTCCCGCCCAGCTTTGTTCGATTACTGAGACCACTGAAGTCGCTCATCACAATTGCTATTATGAAACGAGATGCTTTGCGAACTCAGTTGGTGCCTCTATATAATCGCCGGAAAGGGGCAAAAAAAAGTCATACCGCAAGATTCTCTTCAGTTTTCGAGGGTATGGTGCACCAACCCCTTCGCCCTTCAACTAACAACTAGAAAAAGGACTAAAGTCGCTCATGATAATGAAAAGAAGGGTCGCATATTCTGCTAGCGACTCCAGAAAAAAGGGTATTTCCAAACTCGGCCTGAAATCCACCTTAAGCCAACAAAGCCAACCGCAAGTTCGCCCAGCAGGACTTGCAGCATTCCCTTGATTTTGAGGCCTTTCATTGAGATCTCATGTTAGTTGTCGTCATGATATAGGCGGTGTTCTCAATTACAAGTGCGGGCAAATTGCCAACCACACATCACACATCACACGAAGGGGATTATATAGAGTTTCGTAAGTAACTTAGTTTCTAACGCAAGTATTCGTTTCGTTTTTACAATGAGTCTTAGCTGAGCTGGATTGGGTTCGACTTGGATTGGCAAACGGACGGCGGAAGGCAACAAACGAGGAAAGGAATGCGGGAGTTATGATGTTGTCAGCGGACAATGAGCGGCGAAAGAAAGAAATCAGAATGGATGAGGACGTCGTCAATCAAACTCACATCGTTGATAAACTCTGTAATGAGTGTCTTTAGCTCATCAACAAATTTTTGGCCGTTCTCGAGTGCCACGAGGAAAGCTTTCCTTTCCAGTAAAAGTGCTTTTGCATTATCCGCGGCTGGAACTCCTTCGCCAGCTGTACTTTCGTCATTTCCATCGTTCTGTGCACCCGTTGCCGATGGTGCCTAAGGTGTGTGTCATGTATTCATTAGCACTGTAGACTCATGCTACTGTAAACAGCGAGTTCAAACGTTGAGCGAACTGCACCTTTTGTTCTTCCACGACCGTCACCTCACTGTCCTGTGAAGGCAAGTCTACCTTCGCAACGGTGAATGAACTGGGCGTCGAGTTTTCGTATTTTTCCAAAACTGCCTTATACTTCTCCAAGAGACGCACACGTGCATTCTGAAATACATCGTGATACGGGATAATTGGAAACAGAAGGGATACTCTTCAATTAGCAATGATCATAGCCTTTTCCTCCGAAGATCAAATCATGGATATCCATCACTTGCCATGTCAACCATGCTTTTTCCGTGCGAGTCCTTATTGAGACCCGTGCCCGAAACGTTCTGATGCGGCGCCAAGGGAGGTCTAGTTGGCGATAATCCACCTTCTGGAATGATTGGAAAAAGAACACCGTCAATATCAGCTGTACCATGTGGTTTGAGAAAAAGGTGCTGTGCGGACCTTCACTTGTACCTTTGGAGCTCAGGGTGGTCGCCTCAGCCCACAGAATCGAGTTCGCATTCCGCATCATCACGTCAAAGGCGCGTGCGGCAATCGATTGTTTCCCCTCATCAGTTTCGAGGAAGATTGGTCCGAGCCGAAAGGCCAAGAGCTTTCCTGTCCATTCCTCTGGGTGAAACTCGACAACCCAATCGGGGAGTGGACTAATCAAAACGGGTTGTGTACGCTCGCGAAGCCTGCGAGGTCAAGATGAAATGAATTACAGTGTGTAAAGGCCAGAAATCCAAGGCAACAGACAACACAACATTTCAAATTTCTACATCACCAGGTGCAAAGCGAAATCAGTTGTTTGAAATTTCTCAACGTACCTTTGAAAATGATTTAAAAGAAGAGCAATGCAACTCTTCTGAGATACCGGTACATCGTGCAATAGGTCCCTGAATTTGACTACTAGGGCCTCACCCGACGGTATGCCTGAATTCACAATATGTGCGGTGGCATGAGAATACTTGTTGTCGAAATAGCAGAGGTCGGACACCGAAAATCATACAAAAAGCCCATACAAGCGGGGACGCTTTACCTGCGGCCGCGGCCATCACCTGCCTCCTATACTTCTCTTCCAGGAAAACTTTGTCTCTCTTATCTCGGACATACATCTCCAGACAAGAGGCAAGCACCTGGATTGGAGTAGAGGCGAGAACATTCTCAAGCTCTCCAGTTGTAGTAGCTGCAACCCAAAGACGCACATGTAAAAGAAACCCAGGTAACCCAGGTAGTCATGTAAGAAAAAGGTAGAAAAGGGGCATTTGAATCAATATTCGAATGAGGCGCATGTAAGAGAGATTTAACCCCGTTTGTCTTACCAGAAAGCCTTCCGTACAGTGTATTGACGGTAGCAAACTCCGCACAGCGCCAGTAGAGACCTTCGCTTAGGACGTTGACTGATTTGGCTTCAATAGGGAGAATCAGCGACAGCATTTTCTTAAACTCCGGCTCATGAGGCCCGAGTAAGTCGGCCCGCAACCTTTGTCGATCCCGTGTCATTGTCGAGTCCGCTTCATTTTCTAATGTCCGCGAGAATTTAGTCTGATCGGCATGGTTTGGTGCCCCAGTTCAACAAGCGAAAAGAACTCTGCTGCCTACCAGTGATGCCCCGCAGATTCCGGCTAGAGAATGCCTTCCTGATAACTTTCGTCACCCTGCGTTTCACGGTTGATACTTTTGACGCAGCTTTGCTGGCGAAGCTGATGCTCTCAGAATTGGTGTCATCGAGCTTTCCACCAGCTTTTTCATGGTGACCTGTGTGATTTGGTCCGCGGATGCTGCTCGCAAACGACGCCTGGTCAACTGACATTCGACGTTTGGGGGAAGACGGCCCAGATGGTGGAAGAAAAGACTCTTCAGCGATGGTCGCATTTCCAAACATGGTTTCTGAGGAATGCTTCCGGTTATTGCTGACAGACTTCGAGGATCCGTCGTCTGGATTTTGGCGACAAACGACTGTCAGCAGCATATTGTTTCGTGCGACCTTATCTACATAATGCACGGTCTCTTGCAGGAAGGTGACAGCAGATTTAGCTGCACAGCGGAAGACAACGGTTTCCCAAAAGAAAGATTGAACCAAACCAACATTAGCAACGAGTAAACAAGCAAAACGTCCGAAGATGAGGAAAGGAGTAGCACATCATGTCGGAGCACGTACTTCGATTTCCCAATTCAGTTCTGAAAGCATCGGGCTCCATCCATGGATATGCGACGACTTCTTGTTCCCCGATCGAGTTTGACTCGAGGTTGTATGCAGAGGTATCAACTGAAGTCCTTAGGAATAAGCGACACTTGTTTTCCTCTTTCTTCACTTGAATGCCACCAAAGACTGCATCGTTTCGATTGGTGGACACGCGAAAACGCATTGTTCGAATTCGGGTTTCCATTCACAATATGACACAGAAGACACCACGCTGCGATTAGCGGAGATGAAGCGAGGGATTCGCTCCATGCCTTTGTGGTAGAAACGAAAACCCACCCGAAAATGTGAAAGCGGGATCTTGGTTCTTGAGAACACTAACAATCGCTTCCTTGTCGTAGTTTTCATCAAATGTCAGTAACCCGATATCCGTCCTCCGACCAATCGGGCCTACGGTCTGGAATCCATCAGCAAGGAAGACCGAAAACCGTTATTGACAGCACATTGAATTTTGATGCTTGTGCCCAACAAAACCCAAAGAAGATCGCGAGTGCAACACATAACAACCTTGTTGACGAAGTCCTGCACCGAAGTATGTTCGATGAAATAGATTCCGTCCCACGAATATACTCGATTTGAAGTACCTTCAGCATTGCCCTTCATTGTCCCTTTAGTGAGTGAAAACGAGGAAGTTTTGACAAATGGTAGAGGTGAAGGTTATATTGCGAACTACTTAAAAGTGTACTCAACAAAGAATAAAGTGCACCTTTTCAACCACCACTCATTAATTCAACACAACTCACGTGAATTCACATCGGTCAAGACCAAGGCCTGTTTCAGATGCCGAAGAAAATCGGCCTTTTCGGCAGTGGTCGTCGCACAGAACTTGCGCGCGTTGGAAATTTCTTTGGTTGGATTGTTGTTACCTAATGGAGAATGCGGGTGCGACTGTAGAAGGCCTGTTGATGGCGCCGACACGTGGTACTGAAGCAACAGGAAATCTTTTTGGAGTAGATGAAAAGTCCACAGAGAGGAGGCGTGATGGAAATGAGAGAACATATCACTTATGTGCGATCTTCGCAATCGTAAAACGCACAACCAGTCACTTACCATTCCCTGGCAAATCTATCGCTTCAACGCGGTTGCCATCACCCCCCCGCAGATCCCAATAATCGTCAACATTGAATTCGGATGGCACCTGGTAATCTACACATCCTTCAAGTACTTGGTCCGATCCACTCTGCGCCTTCCCTGTTTCCTCTGGACTTCGCCCTCTTCGTTCATTCTTTCTCCGTTGGCTTTCTGCTCTCTTCTTTTCTTCGATAGCTCTCATGGTCGAGGAAGCGGGCAACTCGTTGTGAGAGACAAATAATAAACAGTCGTTGAATAATAGAATGGAAGTACGGCTGAAGAGGGAAGTTGTTGTGGAGGTTGTGTGTTTCTTTTTGCCCTTCAATTCTGCTTTCGAGAGCCACCCTAGTCGTGAGGAATTCGGTTTTTCGACGGATGGCTGCGCCAACGTCCAAACCGCATGGGCCTGGACCTCCGCTTTGTAGAACACCCCCGCCGAATTGCAAGACGTTGGTACCTGTTTCAATTGCAACGGTCATCACAGTGAGAAGCGAGGAAAGGGTCACAATTGACCCCTGCAGAGCGTTTTCCCCTCTTCTAAATCACATCCAAGCCACGTATTTCATTTCTGATCACATCCGAACTCACATTTTTCATCCCTGATATCAGTCGCAGATGGGACTGATACCTTTCATCACGACTTTTAGTGTTGTTCACGGCAAGCACCATTTGGCTGATGAGCTCTGCTGCCGCCTCCAGAGTCTTAAAGTCTGGATGATCTTCCGGGGTATTCTTGAGAATCGTCGCAAATGTGCCAGCGTACCGTGGCAACCGTTGGACCGGTTCCACGAGCAGACTCCTGAAATTCGACCCGGAATCTGTTTTGAGGCGTATCTCCTGTAGTCAATGCGCGGTGAAAAAAGAGAAGAAGCAAGAATTGGGTTGTTGCGTGTTAGTTTGTTCAGCGGTCAACAAAGATATTGTTTTGGAGGAGCTGATCGAAGACCAATTAGAGACACGGATCTACGAAATCATCATACCATCAGAAAATCTTTAAACCAAAGGTGCTTCTCTTCGATGTCTCTGAGGAGCTCCAAAGCATATACGTATTTCGAAACGTATTCGCTGTACGCCTCCTTAAGTGCCGCGCACTGCATTAGGGAATGAGGTTTCAGTAGGAAAAGCCATACGTCAAAGGGAAGTGTGGGAAGTTACCGTCAGAGACGGAAGCTGAAGGTAAGTCATGGAAAAAAAGACGATGCACACATCCCGTTTCCACCACCCACCCACCTTTTCTGCAAAAAGTTCGGAAAACTTGACGACGTCAATATCGCCGTGGAGCACCGATAAAATAGCCTCACTCAATTCCAAGATACGATTTATGTTCGGGGAAAGTTTGTTCGCGAACGCCATCTTTAAGGATGGTATCTGAACAAATTTCTTCTCGATCTCGGCGTAGTAGCACTAATGTTCAATTGCATCAGCGGATCGAGCTGGACGAGAAGGATTTCCAAAGGCATTTCGTGGACTTGAACGCAAACAAGCAAACGGTCACATACGTCTCTGAGAAGCAGAAGCTTTTTGTGGTAGTTGGTCTCCGTGAATTTGATTTCGAGAATCGGACCCATCCGGGCTTTCTCGTCAACAGTTCTCACGGGTCCGCGTTCCATCTGGTATTGATTTCCGAATGAAGAAAACAAAGACGCAATCGTGAGAAAAACGGATGTGTCGAAAATGCAACCATAGAGCTGGTAATAAGATATTCTATGGAAGAACGTACGTTTTGATTCGGGGCTCCGGAGGCTGCAACTCCGCTTTGAAGCTCGTCCGGGCCTGAGCAACAAGGGCAGTGTCGGTTAATCCATGCATCTTCTGCATCATTGCGAAGGATCAAGTGAAAGACGTACTCACACAGTGTGTTGAAAATGCTCCCAGGCGTTCTATCCCAATAACCTTCGAGTGGATCCCCTAGAGCAAAAGGGACTGATCCGATGCCAAAAATGAGATGTAGGAACGCACGATGGATTGATATCGTTTTGGGGGTCCGGCAAGTGGTACCAATATTGAGGAACATTTTCAAGCTGGAATGCTGCATGTATTTTGGTATCCGAAGGAATGAAACTCACGTTCCGCTTTCGAGGAGAGCAAGCTCACAGTGATCGGCTCCCCGACCTTGGAAGTTGGTTGGATGGGTGGCCCACAAGTCAGTCAACGCGGCAGAGACGAATTTCATAAACGGAAAAGGGGGGCTTACCGGTGTGTCAAATGCGTGCAGAAAGGGCAAAAGATCCTCCGAGTGGTGTACGCTTTGTTCAGTTACTGTAGCATCAAAGCTTTTCAGGATCCTGAGGGGATCGATCGCATACGCATCATCGATGCTTTCGACACAAGGTATGCGCTTGAGATAATCGCGCAGGTGCGGTTTGACTTGCGGAGACTCCAGAAACCGTTTCAGCGCACAAAACGCAATTTCTTGGCTCCCTGGTTCATCTCGTCCAAGGTCATCCGGGACAATTTCGACCAGGTCGTATGCCTAGGCATATGGGAAAGGCGATTGGAAGCTGGTGAGATGTACCAGTGAGAGGACATCAGTGTCAAAACGAAAACGTACACGAACTGCATACCACTTTGGTAAAAATCGTGACTTTCCAGAGCTTGTTATCGTTCTTCACGTATTCAACAACACGAGCCCAAATTGTACCGAATACGATGTCCTCAGCCATGAAAGCAACAGGAGCCCTGAGTTTACTCACTGTTCGAATTATGGCGCAAGGGAAACGGGTGATCACAATATGAGATAACTTGGTCTTTCTTTCCATGCAAGGTAGAATATATGGACGTGGTCAAATTTACCTGCATCCTGGACGGGTGCATGAGGAGTTTTTGGCGGAATGACTGGGATGTTGACGGTGTATCCTGTTCTTTTCAGCAACTCCGTAAAATTCTTTACGACCGCAGATTCAAATAGGTATCAGGTAATGAATTACGTATCCGGGGCCGGGATCTTCACTCTCAAATCGTCAATGCCACCAGGACTTCGACGAGCAGAAGCTAGTTGATCGGCATACCTGGGCGGCAATGTCCTCGGAACAGGCCTCCTCCGAAACAGTGTTCAATGACGACATTGTATACGAAAATGGAAGGAGGAAACGAGGACAGAGAGGAGCGACGGGGAAGGGGAGCCCTCGATCGGAGGTGCAATGAGGTCTAAGGTCGTTGGTCGTTCCGACCGAGAGAGAGAGTGGTACTTGGACAGGGTGTTTGAGGTGCTCGAAGTGCGGAGTTGCTGACTGTTACACGGCTGTATTCATTGGGTTGCTCATTTCAGACTGCGAAAAAAGAAGCGAACGAGCCGGCAATCTTTGCTAATGAACCTGTATGGTCTGCTGTATGGTCGCCAGGTTGGGTAAGTTGAACCCGCGAACAGCCCCTCAGTGCTCCAAATGCGATTTGATGTTCCTCAGACAATTCGATCGAACGGAACTGTCCGTGCCGCTTTTGGTCAGGATAGTGGAGAGAGTGGGGGGGAGCAGCACTGGGTCACCCGCTAGAGAGTATGTGGAGGAGTGGGCTATGCATTTCATCAACCGTGACTTTAATCAATTCCAAACACGCCGGAATTTCGAAATTTGACGATGATGTCCCAAAAAAATCCCCCCAAGTGATGGATGTCCTTTTCTTGAACAGAAGACAATCAGAGGCATCAAGAAAAACATTCAGGCATCATATTTCAAAAAAACAGAGCTCCTCAGGGTAATCACAAGCATAAGGGTTAAGAGGGCGACTTTACATAATACCCAACCATTCCTATAGTACCCAAACAACGTAATATCAACCGCACAAGCCGCTATGTTCGCGTTTGTTGACTTTGGCAAGGTCCATGACGACTTCAGCGTCCTCGTTCGCATCCATTTGTTCCTCGAGCATGTGGAAAAATGCTGGGTTCCGCCCGATCTTCACCCTCAGTTTGATTGACCGAACCAAACGCTGCTGCACCGCCAAGATCATTGTTGCATAAGGGATGAGGAAGCCGCCTTTGTCACGTTTTTGAACGTACTGAAGGAGGACGGCGTCGGCCTGCGTCGTTTTCAGCAGAGCGAAACCGTTGGCTGATTTGCTATCATCATGGGTCTTGTTGCCATCCGTGAATCTGCAAAAGGAAGCCATCAGAAAATTGTTACCGACAAATTTGAGCTAAAGACGTTCAAAAAGTTCAGTGCGCAAAGAAAAGTTCTGTTTTGGGGACATCAGGGAAGGAAGTAACTCAACGTACTCCATCAGACGAATGGTTTTCTGGTACAGCTCATAGGATGGTTTGAACTTGCTCTGTGTATCCAGAACCATCTCCTTGAACCCTGGGATGCCCGTCAACCTGAAGAGAAGTAAGGTACAGCCAAGCATAACTTGAACTTGATGTTTTCACATCGTTTCATACGCGGTCAAAGAATTCAAACCAAAGATGGGCAACAAAACCAGAAACGTACCCTTGAAAGACATTCGCTTCCTTCACCTTTCCATCTTCGGCATTTTGATTTTGTTCCATCGTCCGAAACGAGATCATCAAGGCCAACAACGATGGTCTGGAGATCAGAAACAGTTCGTCCTGATCCCCCAAACCACCGCGAAACATTGTGATCTTGATCATGCCTTTGATCGATATGGATAATGTACATGTCTGTACGTTTGAGAATGAGCTCGGGGGCGCATAAAATGAGGGAGAGGACCAACTGGGATGATGGAATGTCAAGTGAGTAAATACGTAATAAAACAAACACAAACAGGTGCTTCAGAACTTGAGACCCACATAGGCCACGATGACATTATGGTCCTCAATCCCTTTCATAAGATGATTCTTCGCGGGCCGAGTGAGCTTGACCCCTAGATGTAAGAAGAGAGAACGAGGCATCAGTTCACTGTGTCGTGCACCCCCACTGGCATGCACACTGCATTAAACAGTTCATACCGATGTCTTCTGCTTTCAAAATTCGCACCACCAAGCTAAATGTAGGAGGAGATGACGAGAAATAAGTTCACTTGTGTCGCGTGTCGTGCACACTCAGGTGCACACTTGATCGCAGATGGAATGAAAGAAACAGCTCATACCGAGGTCTATGTCAACTTTTGCAGACCGCAAACATGTGGCGGTCTTGGAATCAAATCGCAGCCGAGGCAGTTGGGACATTCACGTCCTAGCTCCACAAGTGACGGAATCTGAATGTGAGAAGTCGACATCTGCATTGGAGTGACGGACGCCTCGGGCAAAGTGTCCAAGAGTGGTGAGTGAGTCATGAGTGGAAATGATGAGACATGAAGACTGAGTTTGCGCATCGGGCATATAAGACATTGTTAATTGATGACGTACAGTGCTGCCAGATCCTGCTGGGCGGTATGGATATTGGAGGACGAACAATATGATAGGACGGGGCGATCTTCGAGAAGGACGCGAATCGTGCGATTGGACTGGTGGATGACTGGGGAATCGAACTGGAACGGGTAACATTGGGATACAGAAAGATGGGGTGCAAGTCAGTCTCATGTTCGAGGATGCCAAGCTGGTGCCAATATCACCAATATCGCACGCTGGACCGGACTTCGAAGATTACGGTGCACCTGGCGAAGATTTCCTCTTGTTTATCTTTTCTTTCGGTTTATTTACTCTCTCTCCCAACGATCTTTAGTCAAATCAAACCCACCTTCAGCATTATGCGTGCTATACTTTACATGAATACGTGCAAGCGAAAACGAAGCAATGTGCAAGAACCCGCAAAAATAGAGGGAAAGAAGAAAACAGAAAAGGTAATCTAGTGTACACGAGAAATGCAGGACGCGTGCTATGCACAGTGTGTTCTGCAAATCTAAGAAGATGCAGCAAAAATAATGAAAATATACATTTATCCCAATGTCAAAAACGTGCAAAAACAAAAGACAGAAATTAAGAAATGCCATCCGAGCTCTTTCAGGAAAAATTGGGCACAGGGTGACGGGATAAAGGATGTGAATCTCAAAAGATTAAAGAATAGAAGAACCCATGGTGCAAATACAGAACGAGTGGAAGGAGGAGAAGATTCCACATCTCAGTGCATTAGACAACCACCCTTCCTTCCCGAACTCGAATCTCACCCGCACCGCATATTTGTCCATTTATCTATTCTCCATTTGCATTTCTTCCTCATCCTCCTCCGTCACAGTCTCCGTCACAACAGCAGCCGCTGCCTGAAGACTCTCATCCCGCAGGGTATCAAACTTTTTCTCGAAAATGCCAAAAAATGGTGGTGGGGTAGGCATCTCGGAGACCGTCCTACCGGCGTCCGAAGCGGATTTGCCGTTTTTTTGTTGCCGACGCTGTTTTGAGCTGGATGTACCACTCCGAGTACCAGGCGAAGCTGATTTGTCATCGTCAGCGTCAGTATCTCGGGCACCATCGCCTTGGCTCCCTTCCTCAGACAACGGCCCTTGTACTTTAACGCCCTGTGCCTGTGCCTGTGCTTGTGCTTGCACCTGTGCTCTGGCCCTAGCAGCAGCCGCAATAGCCGCCGCCGCAGCCGCAGCCGCAGCCGCCGCACCGTTTGGATCCCCCGCTGCTGCTGCTGCCGCCGCCGCCGCAGCCGCTGTCCCCGTAACATAATGTGCCGCCCGTTTCGCTAAAGCTGAAGTGTGCTTCACTGTCTTCAAATGCGTCCCCACATTCGAAAGTTGTGGCTGCCTCCCGTGATTCCTTAGAAAAATAGCGATGGGTCGCGAGTTGCAGATGAGGCACTTCCAGACTCCTTCGTACATGTATCCATCCGCACTTGCAACGGATTGTGCGACCCCATTGCCACCACTGCCACCAGCACCACCTCGCCCGTCGCGGATGCGTTCAATACTGACGCTGTAATCAATATCTTTTCGGAGATGTCGGGTAACGGGAGATTCAAGGATGTGTCGTTCCAGAGCACGAAGGACTGCATCTAAATCGGATTCGTCAAGGGGATCCCCGACGCGACGCCGCTTTCGATTGGATGATATCGCAAAGTTTGTATTGGTTGTTGAAGAGGAGATGGGTGGGGTCGTTACTTGTGGCGATACTATTGACTGTTGTGTTGGTGTTGCAACTGACGTGAAGGCAGATGCTGCAGCAGAGGGGGTGGTAGGCGCATCCGTAGATGTCTCCGTCGGGCTCCGAGAGGGCGTCGATGCAGGGGTTGTTGATGATGTGATGGAGGTAGAGGACGATGAGTTTGGGCTGGCGCTCGCAGCAACTGTGGAAGTTCCGGCATTTGAATCGGTGATGTGAGCTTTTGGGACTGCGCCTTGACCTATACCAGTAGGGAGGAGCGAAGAGGGGGTATCTTTCTGGTCGGTGCTTGGGCCTCCAACCTGGGAAAAAGCGGTTGAAAGCATGGCAGAAGCAGTTGTGGTGGGTGTGGAAGTTGTTGTGGCTGTGACTGATGTGGAAGCTGGAACGGCATTCGACGTGGCTGCAGCAGTTGATTTGCTTATGCTTGCTGCGGATCTGATTGATGCCGGTGCCGTTGTCGCAACGCAAAGGGCGTTGAGGGCATTGACGGTGTTGAGAGAAGAGTGTGCACCAGACACCGAAGGGGTATGCATGACGGAGAGGTTGTTTGTTGCTTCTGACGACATTGTGTGGACCGAGTGCGGTGGATGGGCTTGTTGTTTGACTTGATGAATTTGAGAAGGTCGGAGAGGCTGGACGGCACGAGTCGATGGCACCGTTAGTTGCGAATACTTTGCAACGTATTGCATTATGAGCTTCCTGTGTCCCGGTTTCAGAGGACGTTTCGTGTACGTTTCTGCCGACTTGAGGTCATTGTGTGGATCGTCCAGGTTGACGTTTAGGGTACGAATTGCATCGAGGGTCTCATAACCGGCATCAAAAAGGATGGAGATGGCTTCGGCAGGGATGTGTGGACGAAGCTGCTCGATTAACAGATGTCGCGCATGTTCTGTTGCTAAAGTCGACTCAAACGGAATGCCTGACGTGGCTGCTGCTGCTGCTGCTGCTGCTGCTGCCGCGGCCGCGGCCGCAGCCGCAGCGGAGGTTGAATCCACAGCGTGTACGTGTTGATGGGGATCTGGCATGAGAGAAAGCGACAGTAAAGCTTGTGATGCATTACGCTCAAACCCAAAAGTGACATGGTCGGCTGTGGCCGGCAAACCCCGTTGTCCAATTCTCGCGGTGGTAGTGAGGATTGGTGTGGTGGCAGAAGACGTACTCGCCGTTGAAATAACTGAAGTGCTGATTGCGCCCAGTGTTCCCGTGGCTTCTGATGTCGCCGAATGGGAGGTACACAATGGGGGAGATGAGGGAGATGACGACGAAACTATAGGGGGTTTGCAAACTGCCAAGGCGGATAGTGCATTGATGGAGGATGACACGGCCGCTGATGTTGTTGGACCGGAGGCATTAGCAGTTCGAAATGATCGAGCTTGTTGTTGCAAAGCAGCGAGCAAGCGTTGCTGATCGGTCAGCGTCGACATGGCGTACGGGTAGGGGGCCGAAGGCGGTTTGGGGCCTGGAGGCCCCCCGAAACCCACGCTTCTATGCGCTTCTTTCGTCACGGTGGGCGAAGCTCTCTCTTGTAAGGACGTGCTTCTCGCACGGGTAAATTGGGTTTGAGCCACCCTGTTGATTGAGAAAAAAGATTGTTAGAGAGATGACAACGATGATCGCGCAGCTCCACACCCCAATCCATAACGATCCGTTTTGGGAGGTAATATCACCGCTTCCTTGACGTACTGGACCGTTTTGCAAAAACGTGTCCCCTCTCCTCCCAAACCAGCCATATCCCTTTCTCTTTCGTGTTCCCAGAAGCAGATCCTTCTCTCCAACGCTCTCCCGCCTAGTATTGATCGGCTCTGCCTCAATACAACGCGTTCCTTCATGTCCAAAACAAAGAAGGCTCGGAGGACAAGCAACCAAAACCCCGTCTTCCCAGCCCGTCGCACTCCTTGGTCCAATCCGTCGCACTGAAAATCCGTCGCACTGAAAACATACCCGACTTAGCAACAACTTCACACGAAAAACCACAGTCGAAAGATATCTTGCTTCGCCTTGGAACGGCAGTGCTATGAGAAGTGTAAGAAAAGGTGAGTTAGCGTTATGAAGTTGAGGACAAAGAGGGTAAAGGTTCCAAAAGCTCTTTCAAGCAAAGGAAAGAAACAATGACATCAGGAGTCACCGCGTCGACACAGTGTCCAGCACGACATCCTCTCAAAGGAGGCACTCCATCTGGTCCCACCCGCCTGTCCATGAACCTTTTGTGCCGTCCTTCTTCCGTACAGCAACGATCCTCCGCTTTCCTATCTATCATGTACATTCCCCATGCCAATTGTTGACGCGGGCGCTCTGTATTTTCATCGTCATGGTTGTCAAAGCCGTTCCTGGTTTGGCGCTTACCTGAGCTTTTTGCTGGTTTGGTTTGTATTGGTTTTTGATGTGGTTTGTGTAACAAGGACCGCTTTATGTGTTCAGGCCGCAACTCCGCAAAGACTCAAACTCCGCAAAGAGCCAAACTCCGCACAGAGTCAACCGTGACTCCGACAGACACAGAGCTGCGTTTGCCGCCAACAACAATCCTGGCCCACATCATCCTCTTCTACTACTCTCTGTTGAAGTGTGAGGAATTCCACGATGGATGCTCACTCGTGCCTTCTTCACTAACACTTTGTTCGTACCCACATCAGATGCAACATCCCTCCCATGTGTGTCTTATCAACGCCCAAATGCAACGAAATTTGGCCTTGAAAGTGCCGTAAAACCATGTTGGGAACACGGCTGGGCAGCCGAAGACCATATCACCCGGATTGAACCGTGAAAAATAGACAGACCAAATGCAACAGACGCACATGAACATACGCAGAGCATATATTTTGGAATACTGATGTACATCACGTCAATTGATGGCAACCAAGGTAAACATTCGATGCCAAATGGTGACTGACAAGGTGTGGTAGATTCCAGATCAAGCGTTCGTATGGAAAAGGACGAAGGACGCCTGACAAGACCGTGACGGTGCCTTGTAAAGAACGAGACCAAAGTCCTCAGAAGTCGAGGGACAAACTTGTTGAGATGAGATTTCATGGGAGGTACTGGCGGCGTTCTGTAGTCCAGGCTGTAGGCAGTAAAGTGTCCATTTCTTGTCGGAATATTGCATTGATTTGATGAATAGTGGCAATGAGGCCGGCTTTAAAAGGACACACGACAGTTTCTTTAGCAACGGGTGATAGCAGACACTGGCACCAATGAATCCTCTCTCTGCCAATCTCGGTGAGAGCAGCGTACTTGTCAGCACTCCGGCATACTCAGGTGCTCAAATGACTGGGAAAAGGGTGGGCACATGTATGTATTACAGTAAAAAGCTCATCTTTGTAACCAAACACAAGTGATTTGGATTTTTGGGGGCAGGCAACATTACTGTAATTCAAACTCCGACAGCCAAGACACTTTGTGTTTGAGAGAACGGCGGAAGCTCAGCGTGATATGCCATCGGCGAAATTTCTAGGAGGTTTTCTCCACCAATAATAATTCATTATTTCCGGACCTGTTCTGTCGCAGGTACCTCGGAGTATGCGTTCTCACTGCCTTGGTCTGGGGCATTTCAATGAAATGACCTGGATTATTTGATGCTGGCAAGGGTTGGGTTTTTTGACTTCCCGACGTATGCGCTTCGGTGTCGGGGACTTCCTGATTGGCGGGATATCACCAGCAACCTGCTTGACATTTTAGTTTGAGACTCAGAAAAGACTAGAAGCGACCAAATCTACCTCTTCCTTTATGATTTTCCTCTTCTTTGAATCATTTCTACAAGTTCTCGGGAATTCGAGATGATCCTGACAAATATTGGCTTTGAATGATCAAGCTACAGACTATTGGTATAATATCACCCAACTCAATTCAATTTAATCCACTACTACATTACATTCTCAAACAATGGTCGGCCGCCACAACATTTCGTTCGTTGCCGCGACGGCATTGATCCTCCTCGCACAAACTCCAAATGCAGCGAACGCGGCCGCCCCCCAGCTCCCCAAAATCTGTGCCAAGTTAGGAGAGTACACCACCTGCACCAACAACGCCGCGTTTGCCTCCGCGCGCTGCAACGTCGACAATGTGAACTCGGACGGTACAACCGGTCTCGCCCTCTTCAACTGCTTGTGCGAGACATCTAAAGTCATGCTGAGGTGCTTTGATCTTTGCCCCGATTCCCCCGAGCTCCAGTTGCAGCGGCAGGAGTTGGATGCGAGGAGTGACACTCAGTGTGCTGCCGCGCAGGATTTAAAGGATCGGGGATTCACTTTGGAACCTACACCGAGCCCGACACCTACTTCCGGGAACAATGGTGGAGCAACCGGTGGAGCCGGACCGACGACCACAACTGACCCGAATAGAAGATACGTCGGAACACCAATCGTCGGTAACCCTGTGGAAACGGATTCTCCCACCTCAGCACCCGCGCCGACACGTACTGGCCTTAACCTCTCGTTTTTGAACGGGGGTGTCAAAGTGAGCGGTGGGGCTGCCCAGCCATTTGTGACGGTAGTGGTTGTTGGGATGGTCTCGGCGATGACGGCATTGATGTTGTGAATGCCATAGAATGGTTGCTTTCGATTGATGAAGTCCGTATTGCTGTGTTCAGTTTTGTCGTGAAATAAAAAGTCAGGTTACCCCATCAAGTGATGTCTTGAATGAAATAACAACAACAAAGCGAAGATGACCAGTGGTGTCTTCCAACCGCCTGATATCCTGAGTCGGATTTGCACAGTTGAAAAATCATCACAATTTAGAAAACGCTTTTAGCCAACATATCCATCGTTGTCGTTGCAATCGGTTTTATGCTGCAAGCGCACCGCAGAAAGTCGCATCCACCCAAAGAAATGTAGACTTGTGGTTGAGTTCTCCTAACTTCCCTCCCTGAATATCGGAAGACAGTTTTTCGGACCCTTTCGGACGATGTTGAGACGGTTCGGTCACTTTTGGTTGCAGGTTTTCAGCCGTCTCTTCACCACTGCAGTCAGCCCACTTCAAGTGAACCTAAAGTGGCCCTTAACGAGAACAAAGAAGGCCCCGTCGAGTGGAAGTCAGACCTTCGATTTAGGGTACAACTCATGCGTTAACGGGCTAGGGCGAACTTCTTTCATCTCTTACACTTGCGCACCCCTCTGTCTTCATATAACGTTCCGTCGCCCAGTGTGGAGCGTGCGGTCTGCGATTTGTTCCTATTGATTTGTTTGCCAGCCTACTGTCGACCATAGCATAGCAACTTGGTCTGGGTTGCACACATATCTGCAACGGTGGGTTCAAAGTCTATGAAGGTTGAGATCTTCCTCAACGCTGAGATTATTCCTGAGATTCACAACGCACGCATAAAAGCCATTTTTATCAGCATCCCACCACTCCAACCCCATAAAAATGTTCAAGAACCCCTTCACAACTTCAAACACTCTGTCCCAAAATCATCCCCCCCACACCGACTCACAACCCCACTCAAAACCCTCTTCTTCCTCTCCACAGCACTCTCCCCCAACTCATATAAAGTACACAAATTCCCCACCAGAACCTCACACACCCCAGCTCGAGTGGGTTGTTCAACGGCAAGGCTTTCAAGGAAACTACACGCTTGGTTGACGTTGCCCATGTAGAGCTGGCAGAGGGCGAGGTTGTTGACGGTTGTGCAGGTGTCGAGGCTGGTGCTTTCGGATGAGGTGGTTGTAGACGAAGAAGGGTCGGGTGGTGCGGGGGTACCGGTGGTGGTCGTTGAAGTGGCGGTTGTGGTCAGATGATGTAAGAGGGTTGTCAGGGTACTGGCGGCGGCAATGAAGTTTCCTTCCGCGATGTGCAGCAATGACAGATTCGTAAGCAACAACGGTGATCGTGGTCGTGGTTCGTTCAGGTTTGGATTCATCGTTAGTGCCGTGAGTGACACTGGCGAAAATGATCCACCCGGCGGGGATACCGGCGACGAAATCAACAAATCGTTGGTAGAATCCATGCCAAAGAAACCTCCTCCTCCGCCTCCCCCACCCGTTCCCGTTCCAAAGCCAACAGCACCCCCACCACTACCACTCGTCCCCTCAGCAGCCGCAGCTGCATCTACCGCAGAAGCAACAGCCTTCTCAGTCACAGTCGGCTCATTATCCTTCAACTCACACACAATCCTCTCCACCTTCGCAAAGGAACTCTTGGCCCGATCCACATCACCAAGCTGCAAGTAACACCGACCCATGGCACTCAACAAGTCCACATTATCCAACCCACCCGCCGAACTCGATGCAGCAGACGCGTTAATACCAAGCGCGGAAACCTTCTTCACCGCTTCCTCCACAGACAACAAAACCTCAATAGCAAGCACAACATCCTTCAACTCAATCAACAAAGAAGCAATCCGAAGCTGAATGTGCAATTCACGACGGTGCCACAACTCGAAGGGTTCATTGCCGACAAACATTTCACCCCCACCCGCAACCAACACCTTACCGCCCTCCTCTCCTCCCGCATCAGCACCCCCAATGCCCCCCCACAC
>JADGJF010000494.1:0-19261 GCA_027596845.1 Quaeritorhiza haematococci | reverse complement strand
GTGGAGCACGGTGAATCCCTGCGGTATAGCTGGGTGAAGAACCTTCGCGAACTTTGGGGCGACGAATTTAAACGGAACCCTTAAAAGCACAGAGCCCAGTTCCCACCCGTGCCAGGGACCAGCAGGGACTCACCGTACCTTGTGGTAGAGCGAAGACCGGCAGAGCGAGGAACAGAGGTTCCAGAGAGGATGTTCGCGACGGTTCTTCAGGGCGTCTGAGTGGTGGGAGATGGTCAGGATCCGCCGAGAGCGAGAGAGGATGCTTGATGAGAGGAGGATGAGAAGGCCACGAAGAAGAACTTGAAGACTAGACTAGTTGATGTTGATGATGAGGAGATGATGAGAGGGAAATCGCTGGGGAAGCGAGCTCCCTTTATACGCGAGAGTCGGTTTGGGTGGAGGAGAATTAGAGCAGAAGTGGCGCGGGTGAGGCCCCAATCCGACCAATGAATATTGAATTTCAAGTTCCGACCATCGTTGTGCGACCTCGGCGGAGTTGGCAGAAGAGCAGGGAGGCCATATTTCCTTATTTAGGGAGTGAGTCAGCTGCAGCGATCTTACTGGCCACGCGTTCCGATACTAGCGCTCAGACCACCAGCAAAACCCCCCGAAATTGCGGGCCTGGTCGGAGATATCACTCCCCCGACCCTCTCCCGAGATCTTCCCCCCTTGGCATCAGTCCCCCACCGTCCTCTTCCTTGACGTGCCCAACCAAGTTCTTCTCTCCAGCTGTGTTTTGTTGAATGAGCAGTAGTTACCAAGAAGTGTCTCTTACTGTCTCCGGAGGACACCCCACTCCGCGACGGTCTCTGTCTACCTCCGTTTCATAATAAAGCGATACTTGTTTGCGGTATTCCCTTCCTTGAAAAGGTGACCGAGAGAAGAAAGTCCAGCTGAAACTGTTTTCGTCAGACTGAGTCTGAGGTTGAAGACATGAACCCAGTTGTCTGAGCACTCCGCTCACTTTTCCTCGTAGACACCGTTTCGATGGTCTGTTCAGAGCAAGACGTAGCCTGAAGTTCCATCTTCGAAATAAAAATATTTTAAGGCAGCTGTGTTGAGGGCTGGTGTGGTTGAGTTTGAAAGTTTGTGCGGGAATGTCAACCGATCGCGACATTCAAGTTGGCGGGTGACGCGGGAGTACCAAGCAACAGTGTTCTTCATAGCCTCTCTGCCTCCGAGATCACTGTCCCTCTTAGTTTCATAAGAAGCAGTGCGGCTCTGTTGTGGTATGTCCTTTCTCAAAAAGGCGCCCTTGAAAAGGAAGTACGGTGAGACCGGTTTCCTCAGTTGTGAGAAGTAGTCCGAGAACTCCGTTCGGTGTTTCAGACAGACACAGTTCTGACTGCTTTTTCAGCGTAAGATTAAGCCCCTAGTTCCATATACAAAGTAAGAAGATTGTAAAGAAACCACGTTGATGGTTGGTGTGGTTGAGTCCGAGAGTTTGTGTCGGAATGTCCGAAATGGATGGTGGCGACCATGCGTGGGAGTACCAGGCAACCGCTTCCTTCATGATTTTTGCGGACTGTCGGCATCATGGATTTGGAATTAGTGTCGTTTAAGTTGCTGTAGTTGCTGGTGAAGGAATTTTGGACGAGGTCCTGCTCACACGGCGGTATGAGTACGTAGTCTGGTGAGCTGAAGACAGCATTCCTTTTGAACGCTCAATGATGTTCTGAAGGGGGTCTGTTCGGTATCTTCGTGGTTGATGTGCTGAGGATGATCGTTCAGATTTCCCTGGTACTGGTGGGGACGCGGTATTTCCCTATCGCTCTCCGTTTCCAGTGGGTTGGTCCGAGCAGCTGAGAGAGCCCTTCTTTCGAATACTGGACGATGTTGAGGGTGTTTTTTCGGGGATAATTGTGGTATACATGCTGAGAATAAGTGCGGGAATTTTTCCCACCATATTATCGAAGGCATGTATACCCTCACGCACGTTTCCAAACATACGTATCAGTAATGCCGCTCCAATAATACTCCCCAGAAAACCTTTCTAACATATGATCCCGCTCTTCGTCTGACTCTGAGATCCACGGTATCTCGTTGCACCGGGAGAAAATAGGTACAGAATCAGTATCCACATTGGCCACATTGACGGAACATCACAAAAGCAATCGCAAAAACGCAACCTTTCCCCACGAAAGGAGTCGAAACGGGACAAACGCATTGGGATGCCGTGATTTGAGCAAACGAAGGTATTTGGGCCCAATCGAGCGCAATCACCACTTCCTATTTGACAGAACAACCATCGTCTTGCTGCACTTTCGCCAGCCCCTGTTGTGTTGATTTCGGTCTGATGGTCTTTCGGTCTTCTGTTTGCTGGCTTCCAACAATAATAATTGATTGATTGATTGGCATTCGACTTCTGGTGCGTCTTGCTCACCGCAGTGTGATTGATCAGCCATTTTCGGAGTACGAGTCACGCTACTCCCTGCGGAATGTGTCTTTACATAATGAATGAACGCCGCCATGTTATCACATGTTCTCGCCATCATTTTGCAAAGCACAGCGAATATATACGAAAGAACGAGCCCCGATAAAGTGCTGCTTTCGTTTCAATATTTTTGATATGTTGAATCTCAATGGGAAAGCGATTAATTTGAGATATTTTCATATTTTTCTATTTTCGGCCAAAAAAGAAAATGCGTTGTCGGAAGTGTGCTTCTCGCACGTTCAACATACACTCCCCACTGCTCCCATAACTCAAAACTTCACTGCTTGACGGTCAGCATGGCTTTCCCGTTTGAGGTTTTTATCAGCAAGTTGTGCGTGAGTGAAGGAGAATTGAAACTGGATTTTGTATCGCATGTTTAGAACCGTGCAAGATTGGGCTTGGACCGTTTCAGTTCCGAGAAATAATTGGTATCTTTTGTCCATTCAGAAGAACAATTCATCACTGGAAAAAAGGGAAAGGGATGATAACCAACTCCGTTTCCGTTTCCGTACAATCACACACCAAAAATCCGTACCCCAAATCCCTACCAACATCTCGTCGCAACTATTCTTTCCCCCCTGCCGCCCCATTCTCCCTTTATCTTTGTCACTCATTCCATTACATCGTTTACATAAATCTCCAACACATCCCGTAAATCCACCGTTTGATCCGTATCCCGATCCACAATCTGTATCCACTCAAGCGTATGCAAGTGTCCCTTGATAGCAATGAAATGCAGATTGACGGACTGACACGTGTTTGGAAGGAGTGGGCTGTTTTGGACGAAAGGGGAGGCGAAGGTATGCACATCAGAAAATAAATAAACCAAGATGGGACAGATTTCCAGACGAGTGAACTGAATATGTGAAAGTAGGCATTACAACCTCAAGTCCAGGTTATTCTCCAGGCACACAATGGAAGCTTCCCGTCTTTCGGCATCAATATATCGTTGCATAAATTCTGTTTGTGAAACCAAATTGAAAACAGTCAACAAAAGACGTTAAGAGCAGAAGAATAAGATCCACTGGCGCAGATGTCGAGTCGTACCTTCTTGTGCCAAATGCACTCTTACTGGGTCCATCAGTTCTGCATCATCGCTGTCGTTTCCAATAAAAGAGCAAAGCCGGGGGGAAGTGGTGAGATTATATTACACCGGGCTATTTCCCGCAACATGTTGATTTCTTACCTAGTTGCGAAAGGCGATCGGTACTTGGCAGGAACAGAGATAGTAAGCCTCCTCACCCGCTGTGATCTGTTCACAACAACCACTTGCACAGAAAAGATTTTCCTGAGGAAGACGGGGGAAGACACTGCCAAAGCCATGCAACACAAATACGAGGAGAGATGTTCGTGAGCAATCAGCGGGGGTTTTTGCTTACATACATTCACATAAGCTGCCAAAACATTTTCCCACATTTTTGATCCAGCCCCACTTTAAACCTACCCGAAAACGAAACATATATCCCTTCACCAACACCCATCAACTCGCCGCCATCACCTCCAAGCATCCGCCTCCTCAACATCGAATCATAAAACGTCCTCCCGTGATGCGCCGTTGTCTCCTGCCTCATGGCCAACTTCGCTTCACTGAGGTCTAACCGGCAATACCATTTCGAGGTCAACACCCGCCCCTCAGGCAGAGTCGCCCCACTGGTTTTCGTCCGTCCAGGCTTCGGTCTCCCCCGGACAGTGACACACATTAACCGCTTTGTGGACGTGTTGAGGATAGCGGCACCACCGGCTATGATGGCCCCCTCTAGAGAGGAGGAGAGTGAGGCGTTGGAGACGGTACGGGAGGAGAGGCCGCTTCTGTTGCCATTGAGGTCGAGGCTTGCAGTGACGGCGGCGGAGTACGGGGTCGTTGGATCGTCGAGGAGGTTCACGTCGAAGAGGAGGACCAGCTCCTCTCCGGGACGTAAGATGGTGGCATCTCCATCCTGTTCCGTGATGAAACAGCATACAATCATATATAAACCGATAGACGCATTCAGAGAAGGGGACGAGGGTGGAGAGCTGAAGGCGAAACAATGGCCAAGACAGCGCAATAAAGCACACGAACCTCATCTTCAAAATCTCCCATAGGCGTCAAAACAGCATTATGCAATTCCGCCTGTACACTCTCAATCTCAAACACCACATCATCCGTCAATGTGTTTTCCACATGAACGCTGACAAGAGTGCTTCCTTCCTCTCTTGACATCAATGCCGACGATGATGCAAGGTTTGTCGATGCCCCAATGACCTTCACATTCAGGATATTTTGGATTGACAAGGTTTTGTTTACGAGACGTTGGATGGGAGGCACAGTTGAGACTGTTTGACGACGGTACTGGTGTTGGAGGCGGTGCACGGGGAAGCTCTCCGGGTTGAAGTAAGGATCTGTGCGAATGGTGTTCAGAGACACAAATTTAATTGTGTGTGATGGTATCGAAAGTAGTGGGAACATTATACCAACCGTCTGCTAGCCCTTCGAATAAGTTGACCGCATCAAAGTCGTCGATATCGCATAGCGGCCCTCCCGTCAGTTCGGGGGGGATGTTCGTTTTTTGTGTGATATTCACTTGAAGGATCAATTGGGATGGACTCCCTTTCGCATCCCTCGACCTTGAAAGATCTGTAATCAATCAACATGGGTCAACAAAGGGCTGAAACGACATGGACCTCTAAGGATAGTATCGGGTGGGTATCGAAAAATGGGTTGCTTGTTGCTTCAAATCATGGTGCCTCACCGATAGGAATACGGAGCGGGAATAAACAGTAGTCCGAACCGAAAACCGGTTGATGATTACGTCCACTCGCATGGTAGGTGTATGAGCATATTATCTCCTCTTCCCGCAAGGGCAGGTTCGCGCCACTGGGTTGCTGCTGGGTCTTCAACACCGCAGCGACCCCACCCACACCGCTTCCAACAGCCTGTTCTCTTCGTGATGCGTCCCCGACGACATCAAAGGAGTTTCGTGTATTCGCCCTTGATAGTCTCTCAGGACTACCTAAACCAGAAGCGCCGTCGCTCCCGCGAAGAGAAGTGCTCCGGCTTTTGATCAGCGGTGCCACGGGTGTACTGGATCCCGTAGAGGCAGATCCGGTTGAGGGGGTTGCTCTCCCGGACGTGGATGATCTTCCGGACTCGCCCGCCAACAGAGCCGCCCCAGGTCGATTCCGCAACACAGGAGAGTAAATGTGTACGTTCTTGTCGTTTCTGCCTGCCATAGATAAGTTCGCTGCTGGAGGTGGAGGCATTGGCATCATCGGTGTCCTAATTGGGGCTGCTGGGACGACCGTTGAGGTCGTAACGGACGGTCGCGGCGACCGTGGAGACATAGTGGTGCTGGCCAGAAGGCGCGAAACGAGGGTCTCGGGCTGCGCGGCGGATTGTTGTGGGCTAGAAGCCACGCCGGATGGGGTTGTCCCCGAAACAGTCCCCTTCCCGGTGACGGTAACGTTTCCCCCTGGTTGTGTGGAGCTCGCGCCCCCCGCCGCTGCTGATCCTGAAGCCTGATAGTCGGTGAAAGCTGCCGAAACTTGGATATCCAGGTAGCGTATCAGTTCGGGAAACAGTTCCCCCACCGGCTTGCCCGAACCAAGTGCTGACTCGCTCGGCTTGAAGAGAAGGTAGAATTGTAGCAGCTCATCTGTTCTGCCGGAAGGAGTTGAGAGAATGAGGCGACGGCAAACCACGTAGACGATGAACGATAATCATAATGGCCTGGTCTTTCACTCCAACCACTCCGTGCAACGGATACCGGGCCGTCGTTCCAGAGTCATCTCGGTTTCAAGTACCTCCCACCCCATCAACGACGTCCATCCAAACTCACCAAAGAACGCGGTCTGACGTGGTTTGCAGGTGGTCAAATTGTCCACATCGGCAAGGGTCTGATCCGCCGGGACGATGATTTCCAAATGGGCATCATGAATGATATGGTCTAGAAACGTCCGTGAGAAGGTGACCGTCATCTCTATGTTAGCGCACCCTTTACTGTAAGGTGATTGGTTTGTGTTTATACAGGCGTGTTCCAGTCCCTATGATTTTGTGCCAAATATTTGAACGAAAACCATAAATGTCGGCGTGCTTTCACACATAAATTATGTTTTATCAATCCGGTTTTCGATAACTGTGTGGTCGGAAAGTTGGAAATTCAGTAGAATACTTTCTTTGTTCTAGGTGTATACTCGGATTATCGGAAAATCAAGCTAGTCGCCTTTGTGCCTGTGATCAAACCCCTGAAAGGTTGATAACGCATGGTGAGGGAACAAAGACCAAAAGAGATATTGAGTGGTCGTTCGTGTGCCCACTTAAACGTTTCCGCTCATACAGAGTTTCCCCCCAAAAAATGCCGGGGCAACTATACTGCTTGCTTTGTCAGCGATAAGAGAAGTAGCGCGCTTCACCGCTCCACGTGGTCTTTGGATGAAATTGCTAATATCCACGGCTGCTCGCAATACCAATACCCAATACCCTCGCTTGTCCCATGGCCGACCACCATCATAAGGTTGGTATCAAACGGCGATTTGCGCCGAGAACGCATTCACTGTCGAAACATGACATTTGAGATACACTCTAATGTGCAGTTCCCAATGTATACCAAACCCATATAGAACCGTTGTTTGGGGACTTACCGGTATGTTCACGTCCACGTCCCCTTCTATTTACTTTCCCACATTTCTCACCTTGCCCGGCACCTTCTTCTTCGAACTCTGTGCATCTCACAAACCGTTCCTCAACCCGTGTGCTTCCGGCATTAGAGCCCACGAGGGCACGGTCTACAGTATCGATGCTTACTGGAAGTCCGGCCGGCCCCCGGACAAACCAAATCCGAAAAAGAAGAAGGCAAACTCTCGCCGGATCGCGCCTGTGGGAGCTGAAGATGATGATGGGGTTGTTACTCTCGTTTCTGGTAATGTCGGGGGGGGGGAGGGGGTTGCTGGCGTGGCTCCGCATCAAACACATAGGTTGAAGTATTCCGGGGCGTGTCTCTGAACCCTTTTCGCCTTTCGTTTCTGCCTTTCGCCTTTCACTTTGGACCCCGTTCATGTTGATGTCTTCAACAGGGTCCCACGATCAGAGCATTCTGGTGTGGGATGTCGTACCACAGCAGAACGGCAAAGAATATACCGTGAAGGTATTTAGCGCATTGCAACCACGGAAGTTCCTATCTCTTTGGTTGTGCCCCTGATTATATTGACGCTAGGATTCGTCCTTATTCCGACAAAGGTGTCCCAAACCAAAAAACTAACTGGGCATACAGCGGATGTATATTGTCTGGAATTGCACCCGAACGGTTCGGAAAACCGATTCGGGGGACTAATATCAGGAGGAGACTACACCGTCCGGACGTGGATGCTTGAGGTAACTGTCCATTGGCCTTTCGATTCGTTTTCGATCATGATTTCTGATTTGCATCTGCGCGGGTTCGGTTATGGAACACTTCCAGTCTGGTACGGTGGTGCAGACGCTGCAAGGTCATACCGGCTATGTCGCATGCATAAGCGTTCGAGGGAAGCGGGCTTTTAGCGGTAGTTGGGACACAACAATCCGCTCTTGGAACCTTGAGGTCAGTGAAGCAACTCGCCGTCTCAGCTCCTGTGCATGCAGAAGATGTGAGCATGAAATCCGTTTTTGGCACAATCATGACGCTTTTACGTCTTCCTATACAGATCGGGAAAGCGATGCACGTTTTCAAGGGTCACAAAAACATCGTCAACTGCATCGACGTCACCGACACACACATCTTCAGCGGAAGCTGGGATACCACCATTATTCAATGGAGCAGAGCGGTATGTAACTGGAATTGAACCTTTCCAAGACGTGCCCCGACCTTGTGTAAACTGATCTAGTTTTCGTTTCGGCTCGACGTTAGACTGGGGAACCGGTCACAGTATATCAGGGACACACTGATGGCGTGCAATGTCTGAAAGTCGCGGGCGACAATCTTTTCAGCGGGTAAGTAACCGGGGCCTGAAATCTCCCGTTCAGCTCAGGATAGAAGACTTTTTTAACATCGGGATCGGTTGATTGAAAGGTCAATGGATAAAACCATTCGCTTGTGGAGTACAAAGGTAAAAAATTATTATGTCTTTCTTCAGTGAAATTCACTTTGTGTACGTTCGACGAAAAGGGCTGAATGCGATGTCTTTTTTTGGTGGTTGGGAACACAGACGTCGAAAACAATTCGTGTTTACAAGGGACACCAGGGTGGAGTAGAGTGCTTACAGCTTTCAACCAACATGATTTTCACCGGATCCTATGATAAAACGATTCGGTAAGTCTTGGTATCCCGCACTGATTATGAATATCGATTCGCACCTCTTATTCTGATGTATCTTGTTTGTATCTGCGAAACAGATGCTTCAAAATTGAGGTAGGTTACTTTGTATGAGGAAATGGGGGAGGAGGTACTCCAAAACTTTTCTTCTCACATTCCGGTTGTTGTCTGGGCAAGACGGGTGAATGCTTGGCAGTCTTGGACGGTCATACCGATGGAGGTGAGCGATGACTTTCTACACCGAAACGTCACTCATACGTGCCCACTCCTTCACGAGGACTGGAGAACAAGGAATCCTTTTCCATATTTTCGCTGACTCCCTGTCCTCTACCTCGTTTCGTTCAAACAGTTTATTGTTTGAAGTTGTTTGAAGGGCACCTTTACAGTGGATCGGGGGACAGAACGATCCGCGTCTGGGATGTGCGGGTGAGTAGAAGTGTTCGTCAATCTGTAGGGATCTCGAAATCGCGCAATTTCTAATACACTGGGGTTTCCTCCCCTCCCACCCGCTCCCCTTCATTCAAAAAAGGATCTAATGGTACAGAAGAGCTTGGGATGGTTCAAAAAATTGCTGCTCTGTGCATGATTCCGCAGTTTGTGTGCGAAATATATTGCGACGTCTTTCGAAACCGATGTATTGATCTCCTTTGACTGCTGGTGGAGACATCTGCCGTCGACTTTTGACAAGACGGTTCAAGTAAGGGACATCATTTCCGGCCCATAAGTGCACGTCTTGAGAGCAATTTTGTTGCCTCAATGCCCGGACCTTCGGTCGGTCGCACTTGTTCTTGAACACTGGCCTTAGATAGTTTATTGCTCCATTTTCTTCACATCGAGCATCAAGCCATCCACAATTGCAATCACCGTCTTCTGAAAGCCTTTCTATCTCATATTTGGTGGCCTGCAGCTAGACGATTGTAAGACTCAACAAAAATGACGAAACGAAATGTATACCCATTGAGAGAGTAGGATAGAGACGTCGCAAGATGTCTATCCCTCGGCGCCTCAACCCGTCCGTAAGAAAAAGGCGGGGCGGGAAGAGAAGTGGTGCGCCGTAACAGAATGAAAGAACGAGGAAATGCCTCAACCAGTTTATGTTGAAAAGGCGACAAGAGAGGAGGATTGCAATGAAGGAAAGAATGAGGGAAAGCGAGGGAAAGCGCCGCGTGCAGAGAACAAGCCAAGATAAATTAACATAAACTTGTTTTCGTCATGGAATCAGCCGTATTGATAGAGCACCATCTAGTTTCGAACCCATCGACCTTTGACAACCCAGCAGCCCATACAACACGTCGCCTTCTGATCTCTGAGCCATGTTTCTGTCCTGGAACTTGGTGATGTAAATCATTCCTGGGTTGAAATTGTAATGCACTTGGTGTTCTTTTGGCGTCAAAACTTCGGCTCAACGCTGTCCCTGTTTCCTCCAAAATGGCACAGGGCTGTGTTGGAGCAACACAAACGCGGAGTTTTAAAGTCCAGCAGAATCCGCATCAACCATCAGAAATCGAGTCGAAAACAAATACAAAGCTGTTCTCAAATCTTCGAAAACAGAGGTAATCCAATTACAGTCACGCAAGATGGCTTTCAAGCTTTTGTCGCATTTCCTTATTGCTGCTTTGGCTGCACAAAACGCTCTCGCGGCAAACGTTTGCTGTCCGGTCCCACCGCACTTTGGATCGTCGCTTGCCTCAGTCGGAAGCCGAGAAAGCGGGTCAGCAAGTTCGAGAAACCATCCTCGGTGCCGTCGACCAGGTTGAGAACGCCGGACAACAAGCCATCGACCAAGTCGAGAATTTCGGTCAGGAGCAGATCCAGAACGTTCAGGAAGGCTTCAATCAAGTGAAGAACGGAGGGGAGGCTGCGGTTAACACCATCAACGACTTCTTCAAAGGACTCGGTATTGGCCGTCGTTCCCCTCAGTCGGAAGCCGAGAAAGCGGGTCAGCAGGTTCGAGAAACCATCCTGGGTGCCGTCGACCAGGTTGAGAACGCCGGACAACAAGCCATCGACCAAGTCGAGAATTTCGGTCAGCAGCAGATCCAGAACGGTCAAGAAGGCTTCAATCAAGTGAAGGAAGGGGGTGAGACTGCGGTTAACGCCATTAACGACTTCTTTGCGGGGCTTGGTGGGAATTGAGCTGGATCAAGAGCGTAAATGTAAATTTACCTTTACCTTCACGCGGTAAGGCTTTGGTTGTATTTGTTTTTCTTCGTCTGTATTTAAGTTTCCTGATGTAGAGAGGGGTTTCTTTGTGTATTAAACTTGAATTAAAATATGCTTTCTTCTTAGTCGATTCACCATTGAACCTCACTCTCTCTGTCAGAGGATGCGGGTCATATGTGTGAACAGCGTGAAAAACCAAAGTGTTTGTGAATACATTGGAAAAATCGAGTTACCAGTTCAGTTCGCTGGTGCATCGAACAGGAAACTTTGCTCTCCAAGACTTGCCTTTTTGGGAAGGTTTGACACGTATCACTCAACTGTCACGTTTCTGCAACCCTGTCCTAAACCATCGACGCTGAGCATCATTTGCATGGTTGTCTTCATCAAGTTACGGGCCGGTCTGGGTGCTCAAACAAAGTCCTAGGAGACACAATTCATTCAGAGTTCACTGGAGGTCAATCAAAGTCGACGTGACGCGATAAACCGCGGGTCTATTTAGCAGTTCATTCGTGGCATTTCAAATTCATGGAAGAGTGCATGCAGAGAAGGGTGCGAAGGGGCCAAGTTTGCTTAGCTGCGCCAGACGTCTGGAATGAAAACACACAAAGGATTTGGCGATTTTTGGGGTGGTATTCAAACTGCTATGCTGTTTCGTAAATGAGTTCGCTTTTCGTCAGACTCATTCAATTTAATAAAGAACACTATCATAATTCGAAACCAACGAAATAATTAATTAGACCCGTCAGGATGATACGCCAACCGCCCAGATAATGCGCTCAGACAGCCTTCTGATTCATATTTTTGATTCAAGCCTAAATCAAAGTCAGATCAAAGTTTGTTTCAACGACTCTCTGCGATGTCTTGTGCTTTGATTGTCAGCCCACAGCTTATGAGATTTTGTCGCAATTCTCCAGATTTGCCCTCACAGTGCCGTTGGGGTTTTCCCTTGTAAATGGCATACGTTTTGAAATTTGATGTTGGGGTAACACCTTGGCGGAGTATAAAGAAGTCCTGCAACATCCAGTCCATGATCTGCCGTCAGACTAAATAACTACATCAAGTCTTGAAAAAACATAGCTGATTTCGAAGCTGTGAAAAGCACAACTCCAAGTGAACAAAATGGCCTTCAGGTTCTTGTCGCATCTCTTCATCGCTGCCTTGGCTGCACAAAATGCTCTTGCCGCACCAGCGACTTTTGCTACCCGGTCCCACCGTACTCTGGATCGTCGTCTCCCTCAATCGGACGCTCAGAAGGCGGGTGAGCAAGTTCGAGAAGCCATCGTTGGTGCCTTCAACAAGGTTGAGGATTTCGGCGAGCAGCAACTCAACAACGCTCGAGAAAACTTCGATCAAGTGCGCAACGTGGGTGAGAACTTGAAGGCTGTCAATAACGTCAATGACTTTCTGAAGGGTCTCGGTGTTGCCCGTCGTTCCCCTCAATCGGATGCTCAAAAAGCCGGTCAACAGGTTCGAGAAGCCATCGTTGGTGCCCTCGACAAGTTTCAGAACTTTGGTGAGGCTGCCGTAAATGCGGGAAAACAGGCGATTGATCAAGCTCAGGATTTCGGGGAGCAGCAACTCAACAACGCTCGAGAAAACTTTGATCAAGTGCGCAACGTGGGTGAGAAGGTGGTCAATAACGTCAATGACTTTTTGAAGGGTCTTCAAGATGGTGTTGCCCGTCGCTCCCCTCAGTCGGACGCTCAAAAGTCGGGTCAACAGGTTCGCGAAGCCATCGTTGGTGCCTTCGACAAGTTTGAGAACTTCGGTGAGGCTGCCGTGAATGTGGGCCAAGAGGTGATCAACCAAGCTCAGGATTTTGGTGAGCAGCAACTCAACAGAGCTCACGAGAGCATCAATCAAGCCACCGACAACATCAATGATTTCCTCAAGGGACTTGGTGGAAACTAAGCTCAAAGTGGCTGCAAAAGACAGAATGAAGGGAATTGTAAATACTTTCAGCCATTTTCTTTTTCTTTTCCTCTTGTAAAATCTGCCTGCGTGTGTAAAGTTTCTTCCCATTTATCCAAACGTGAACCAAAATTCCACTCTCTCATTACATGCCAACTGCTAGGATTTGCTGTTTTGGGAATGTACATTGAATGTAAATGGGCCTGCCTGCCTGTCACGGTTGAGGTGGGGCTCTGTCGTACCTATGTAGTATCATGTTTATGGGGCGTCAGTGCGTTGACTTGCACCCGAACAAGTAAAAAGTTGTGGTTTGCACCCGTTTCTCACCCGTTTCTTAGTAGATAAAAGTCAAGGATCTATATCCCTTGTTGTTACTGCACATCCAGCTACGCATCCCTTCCCAAAAAGGTGAACAAGTGCCTGTGGAGGTGAGAGCGCCTGGAAATGGGGACGGTCCTGAGTGCCTTCGACATTGCATGACAGATCAAGTTGACCAGAAGATTCTTGAAGGTGTCAGATCTCTTGTTTAAGATGTTTAGATAAGCATACATAAGCGGAAAAGCAAAACAAAACCACTAAAACAAAAAATAGTCCAGAAAACGGTATGGTTGTCTAATCAAAAATCTTTCTTTCGTGTTCACCGGCTTTTTATACAAAACAGTGTGAGAAAAACCGACGAAGAAGCGAAGACTTGCCATTGAAAGAGAACACAAAAGAAAATCTGGAGGATGGAGGAAAAATGATGAAACCTCGGATCCTCCCGTGCTATTTCTAGTACATGGATGCAGCAAAGAAACATATCGATAAGATGCCAAGATATTCGGGAGCAAAGCTTCCCCGATACCCAATCCATTTCCTCCTCTACCGGCGATCCGTCTTGCCCATTCCTCTCTTTCCAGCGAACAAATGCTTGGGCTTCTTGACCGTAATCTCGCGATCAGCCTCTCCCCTCTTCGCGTACAAATTCGAAATCCTCTGCTGCTTCTTCGCAACCTTGACTGCCTTCGCCTTCTCGTCCAAGTCGCGCAGACCCATGACAGAACGGTCTCGTGCAGGTACAACAGAACGCGACCGCGATTGGGAACGAGCTTTGGAGGCGGAGAGTTTGGTGCGCTTTTGGGGCGAGTCGTCGTCCACGTCCATTTCAGTGAAACCGGAGCGGGATTCGGAACGGACGCGTTTGCGACCCACACGGGACATGGAGCGGGAACGAGATTCGGCGTCGATGCCGAGCTTTTCGAGGTGCTCGCCAAGGTCTTCTCTTGTTCGTGACTGGAAGTGATTATTTGACAAATTGTGGGTGAGCAACATAATTGGAGTGGCGGAGAGAGACAGACAAGGCATGCGCATAGAAAACTCACCCTTGCACGGTGCTTGAGCGGAATAGTTGATCCATTCCTCGTCTTGTTCAATCGGTGCGCCTTCATCATCAACAACTTCTTATCCCGAATCTGGCGAGCAGTATCCCGAATCTGTTCTTCGTCCGAGTCCAAAATCTCCTCATCATCACTCTGGTAGAAACCTTGAGCGATGAGTTGCTCTTCCTCCCTTTCCAAAGCGTCCAATTTGGCTTCGATGTCAGGGTCGATGAAGTCGGCGACGTTCTTGCCGTCCATGATCTCGGGGATGGTGTCGTACTTCCATTCTTCGTCCTTGAGTTGGTACAATTCTGGGTAAGTGAGGAAAGGGAGAAGGTTGACGATGTATGGTGAGTGGCGGTTTCAAAAGATGAAAGCAAAGAGTATGAAGCAAACTGATGGCAACCTCCATTGCTACAAGGCAATCACGCCACATCATCAACAGATACTTACTCTTGAGATCGACATTGTAAACACCAGCACCACCCTGCTCAAGCTCAATGTCCTTCTCCAACTGTCTCCGGTTGGGATCATTCCTATCATACTTGACGCGCGCTCCACTCTTGACAACCTCAGGTACGAACGCCGGCCGTTCAACATCGTCACGGGCTTGTGGGACGGCCAAGTGCAACTTGTTGAGCACATCGTTGACCTTGTGAGACCGGAGTTTCGACTCAACACGAGCGGCAAGGAGGGTGTCGCAAGCAGCGTTCCGGACGTCCATGACACCTTCTTCGGTGTAGCAACTGAGCATCACCATTTTGACGGTGTCTTGGGAGATGATTTCTTGGATGCGAGCTTGGTCTTCGGGGCCGAGTTGTTCCGGGCGCATGACGTCGATTTTGTTGATGACGAGGAGGGTGGGTTTGTTTGCGAAAAGGGGTTTGATGGAGTGGAAGAGAGCGCACTATTTGTATAAAGAAGCGGCGATATGAAGCATTGAGACGTATCAGCGATATGCGAGAGGTGAAAACGGAATGTGATCGATATGTGTGCGAAAACAAGACATGTAACTCACCTGCTCCTTGATGCTGTAGCCGCACTGCTCACTCAAATCCATGAAGAACATAACGCACGCCCTCAAGTGTGCCAAAGCCGTGATACTTTGCATTTCAATCGTGTTCCTCTGTTCAAGCGGGTGGTCCAAAATCCCAGGCGTATCAATCACCTGCCACCTCAAGTACTTGTAGTCCATGTGCCCAACAAACAGGGATTTGGTGGTGAAGGCGTAAGGCTGAACATCGACTTCAGCGCGAGTAACTTTGTTCATGAAGCTGGATTTGCCGACGTTGGGGTACCCGCAGATGATAAGGGTGCGGGTGTTAGGGTCGATGGACGGGAGACGGGCCAAATGTTGACGGACTTGTTCGAGGTAGGCCAAACTGTCTTTTTGACGTTTCATGATCGTGGCCATTCTACGAAATGAGAGGGTTCGAATATCAGCATCCAATACCTTCGGATGGAATAGACAGGAAAGAAAACGGACTCTTGAGGCATCTCCGCCAACCTCCACCCATGTCGCCAGAAGCTTACCTCCCCAAAGCAGCCTTCTTAAGCTGCTTGCACCTATACAGCGAGTCTCCATATTTGAGCAACCGCGCGTAGTCTTTTGCGACGTTATCAATAAGGTGACGAGCTGTGTTGATATGACCGAGAGCGAGTTTGTAGTGGTCACGGTCGTAGAGGACGTTCATCAAGTCGGCGTAGAAGGGGTGGATTTCCTAATAGCGGCGTGAAATGACGTGACATTTGTAAAGGCCTTACGTTCTCAGAAATCGTTCCGTTCACACCCCACTCGCACAACACCACGCGTCGCCGCCTTTATCAAAGTCCCGCTTCCCAGCCCTTTGCAACCTTCACTACCTTCACCCCTTCCCACTCAAATCAACCCCCACTCCGTCTCGGATACCTACATCCAACTTTGGGAAATCCGTCAAAATCTGGTTCAACTTCTCATCAAAGCAGTCCTGCCCGAACTTGACTTTGCGCATGTAAAACTGGCGGATACGCGAGATGGCATAGTTGGGGTGAACGACTGTGGGTGTTTTGCGTTGGATTTTGGAAAGGACGATGTCGATAAATTCCGGGGCCGTGGGGACGACCTGGATTTTCTTGAAGTTGTAGAAGGAACCCATTGTTTTTTATCGGGGGTGGTGTGGTGTGGGGGTGGAGTATATGCGGACAAGGGGGAGTTGAGACGTGCGGGAAAGGTGGAGAGAAGAAAGGGATAAAGGGGCAGGAGAAGCAGAGTCTCGGCCCGGAGAGACAAGCGAGGTGTTTTCTGCGCTGCAGTGCGCCGTGAGCGTGAGCGCGCTGCTATCCGTTTGCGGTTTTGCGGAGACCCCGACAAAAAAAATGAAGGCCTCTGTGTTTCCTCGTGTAATACGAGAATGTATAGTCGTCACACCATCCATTTTGACCACTTTCAAATAATAAGGAAACACTTCAAACTAAACATTGCTCTGTAACGTGTTTTGGTTCCGCGTCTTTATCTCTTTTTTCTCATTTATTTCCTTCCAGTTTTTCGACAAACCATAAATACAAATCACAACGCTCCACCCACAATAAAAAGAGTGCAAAGCGATAAAGTAGTGCCAATATGAGAATATCAAAACTCCGATATGAAAAACCAACAACAAAACGTGAAAAGTGGTGATAGTACAGAATTCAAACCAAGCGATAATTCGCGACATATGAGAAACAAAAAGCAAAAAAGAGATGGAGAGGGGATATCTACACTAAGTCCTCGGAAAACGAAAGAGCACAAAACCTTTCTGTCTATATGCAAAGGGGGGGAAATATGAAAATGTCCACTCGATGAAAACAACCAAGGATTGAATCTGTACAAAAATGGGGTATGATAAATTTCCGCATATGTTGTTTGTTGGTGGTTGGTTTTGGCATGCGTGCGTGCGTGTATACGTGATGTGTGATCGACATTGTCCTTGTTTGTCCGATCGTTTTAACTTCGAGCCCTCTTCCAATTTCATTTCTTGCCATGCCGCGATCGCGAGGACGACGACGTGCCCACCTCTTCAGCCGATCCACCTTCCGACCCTTTGCTAAGCGACTGAACCTTTGCTTTCAACGCTGCAATCTCCTTCCTTAGCTCCGCGTTGATGCCCTCCAATTCAGCAATATACTGCGTCCGCCTCTCCCTAGATCTTCTTGCAGCAAGCCGATTGCGTTCCCTTCTCCTCTCAAGCCGCTTCTGCGACAGCTTCGTCTCCTCAGCCTCGTCATCATCTTCCTCATCCGACGTGATGGTGGCATTTGCTGAAGGAGCCTCATCTTCTTCAAAGTACTCTTCAACCTCCGAGTCTTCATCATTCTTGGACTTCTTTCGCCTTCCCGATCTCTGGGCACCCGTACTTGTTTTCCGTTTTTTCGAAGCGCTTGATGATTTTTGCGACGAGGCAGCACGCTTTGGTTTTGATTTTCCCGCGCCACGACTTGAACTTGAACCTGGAGTCGTTGTAGTGGTTTTGGGACTTTCTGCTGCAGTGGTTACGGCCATGGACTCGAGAACTTTGGCGGTTGGCCGTCTTTCTCTGGGAGTCCTCGTGGATGTCATGGTGGCTTGCTGCACATCGACCGGTTGTGTCGTCTTCGATTTCGTCGGTCCGCGCCCCGTCCTTCGGCCCGGTTTGCTTTGTTGTGTCAAGTCGGGCTCAGGGGCCGGCGGCATCATCTCGGTCTCAATCCCAGGCATGTCATTTTCTTCAACTTCACCACCGACGCCCATACTTGACGATCCCTCACCCTCGTTCCGGACTATGCTCATCGGTACCGATACGACTGGAGAGGGCTCTTCGTCCTCCTCATCTTCAGAGAAAAGCTCCGCGACCTCCACATCAGACGGCGATCGATCGTCATCGAAGAGTACTGAATCGACGATGTTCGTCGCCCCACCTGCAAAAGCAGGCGAGTGATCGTCCGGGCCCTCTTCTAATTTCACGAGCAGCTTGGGTGAAACCGTCAAAGGCGGCCCCTCCTGCTCGTGTGATATTTTACATGCTGATGTGATCGAGGGATCTGTGGATGAGAGCCGGGGCAGTACGTCGTGAGACGTTGAGCTCAGCATCGAATTCAGACCGGCGTTCGCGCCGCCTGCCGCACTCGTCGCGGATAGAACAGACTCCAAAGCCGTTGGCGGGGTTGAGTCGCTACTGCAATCATCCCAATCGATGTCGGTGTTTATCAACGAGCGTGATGACGAGAATATGGAGGCGTTGGAAAAGAGGTCAGGAAACAGATCTTGAGCATCCTCTAGCATCAAGGAGGGCACTCGCGTCTCTTCCATCATATCGCCTTCACTCTTAATGAACCCTTCCCTGAACGCATCCTTTTTTCTCTCACTCTCACCCACACCGCCAACATCGCCAACACCGACCACACCATACCTCACACCTTGCTCCAACGAGGCAGGCCACGACCACGTCTGCTGCTGTGCTTGTTCGGGCTGTTCGGGGAGCATATCGACGTCGTTGAAGCCGCAAACGGCTTTAGACCAAGCAGAATCAAAAAGACCATTCCCGTTCCCGTTTGCCTGCGAACCCCCATTACCATTCATGCCGTTGGAGTTGTTGAGCAACAGGTCGCTGAAGCTGAGGCTACGGCAGTGGTTGTTCTTGGCGAGGTCCACAAGGTTGTTGTTACTGTCCAAGTTTGAGTCGTTGTGGGCGTGGGAATGTGTGTGTGGAGGTGTATTTGGTTCAAGCAAGTCCTCGTCCGCAGAAACAGAAGCAATCGATGGTGATGAGGGCTCCATCTTGGGCAAGTGCTCCAAGTGCGATGGGGATGTTTGGGGTTCGTTGGAAGCTGACGGGGTGGTTACTGTTGGAAGAGACTTTGAGTTTGTGCTTTCGGTGCATTGTCGAGCACGGAGAGATTGTTTTGCCTCGTGAGAAGGCGGGTGTCGCATGTTTCTGGAAGCTGGCATTTTCTTACTCGGAGATTCTGCAGAGGTAGGTAGAGGAAGTTGATGGCGAGAGTCGGTGTTGTTGTTGCGTTGTTGGTTGTTTGTGGACTGGTTTAGAGTTGAAGAAGGGGAGCAAACTGGAGCAGCCATCTGCAGCGATTGTGAGGAATCGGATAGGTGCCACGTGGCAGTTTTGTTCTCGGTGGGGGGG
>JADGJF010000493.1:0-19268 GCA_027596845.1 Quaeritorhiza haematococci | reverse complement strand
CGCCCCCACCGCCCACACCGCCCACTGCCCCACCAGACGTTGAACCAAAAGCGCTTTCACATGCCCCAGCGCATCAATCAGCTGACTTTGAGTGCAGCTGTGAGTCGCTGGCTTTGAGTCTGAGTCGCACAGTCAGTTAGTTCGAAGTTCACTTCCTTAAGGTTCTGCAACTGCTTGCTGTTTCCTTTCCCTTCGCTGTTTCTTATTTCGTGGCATCGTAGAAATGTGTTTCGAGCTAGGAGCATCGCGGCAAAACAGACCCAAAGACGGCTTTTCGAAACCTGTTTATTCAAAGTCCCTTATCCTGTGAGTGATTAACAAACCAAACCGTACCCCTCAAGTGCCTTCAAATCATCGTCTTTCTTGACGGCCGTTTCTACTAATGGAACTACATCATTGTCCGAGTAAAGTCGGAGCAGTTGCCTCGTAAATGCCTCCGCGAAATTCAAATCTGACAAGTACTCCTGGGACAGATACACCCCCTGCCATGGTCTGAACCGCATCTGGGCGAGGAAGCGTTTCGAGGGAATGAAAACGGACCCAAGAAGGCTGACCGTTTTCCCCCGGTGGATTGAGCTTTGGTTGTCGGAGTTTAGCCTATCGAGCTGTTGGTTAATGAAATCTATACCACTTTGCAGGGCGTGAAGGTCAGTCCCGAACTGAAAGTATATTCCAGAAACGAGACCAGTCTCAAGTTTCTGTTCAAGCCGTTTTTTTTCGATTTCCAGAGCGCCAGGATCTGGAATGAACGGATTGAAGGCGACGTAAAAAGGAGGCAGGGTGTTTATCGTGTCTTCGCCCGCGGCGGAGGATTTCTGGTCTGGCGACGACAGCAGCTGAAGAGCTTTCACGGAATCGAAACGCCTTTTCTCTTTCGAGCTCCCGCTTACTAAGAGGATGTTGACGTTGGGATCTGACTGCTGAGATCCAAGATGTATGCTCGAACAGAACCGTTGAAGTCGTGTGAGATTGCGACTCACAATTTCGGTGTCGTCTTGAGTGATAACATCTCCACCAAGGCCCGAAGTTGTTGGTTTCCGTCTTTGGCCACTACCACCTCTTCCAACTCTCTCGTACTGATTCTTGATGGAATAGTGGACGCAAAGGTCTATGTCTGGGAGGGCGGTGGTTAGCGTCTCGACATATTTGAGCAACGGCTCGTTGTTGACCTTATTGGTGATGTTGACACGACGGAGGGAGGGGTGTGCTTGAAGAAAGGGGATGACGAGTTCTTCCAAGTCCGTTTGAGATTTGAAGTACAGTTCGAGGCGCCAATGCCGAAACATGGTCAGTAGCCGCTGCGCTGGTCGGCGTGTTGAGCTGAACATGGAAAAGCAGAAAGGTGACACCGATCTGACACCGATCTATCTCCGCACAAACTCCGACAGTTTGCCTTATTCTGGCGAGTGATGCGAGTCCTCCCTGGAGTCCTCCAGGATTTTTTCATCCAGTCAAATTCAGGAACTGTTGAGCAACCATCTATTTGGAATCTATTCGGGTGGTTTAGCCCAGCCAGCAAGTGTCCACTCGCTTTTCGCTGGAGGTTTACAAAGGTTTTGGTTGAGTTTGGTTGGTTGGGAAACCAACTTGGAAGACAAGGATAGAGGATGACTACAATGTGACTTCCCACGACTTGAGAGTGTATGAGAAGATATGTCCCATCAAAAGACATCAAGACACTCATAAGCCGTATTTCCCTGAATACCCGTCGGACACCCGTCCTGCTCATCGGACCAATATCGGACGTGCTGGAGGCAGGTCGGGGTCACTCGTCACATGGCGGCGGTGCAACCTGGATGACGTACCCCAACCCTTGTATCTCCTTCTTGATTGGGACACTAGCAGACAGCTCACAATTTTTCCCTCCCTATAAAAAGGGCCAGCACCCACAAATACCCCTTCTTCCTTTGCACGGCGGCGCCCTGATACTCGGATTTCAACAGGTAAGCGAATCTCATGATTGGAAGGGTTGATTGGGGTTGGATCGACTCGCCGGGACTGTTAGGATTCTTGATTGACGATTGATCATGTATAGCTTAGAACTCTTACTAGTTTCAGACGCAGTGTATTTAGTGCGGGAGTGGGTCGGAGGGCGCTAAATGTTGAAGGGTCAAGGTTTACAGCTGGAAGTGGTCCGTACTGTGGATGCTGAGGGTGTATGTAGTGGTGTGGGGAGGAGGATGGGAGTTGGGCGACGAGGTTGGAAGGGGGTGGAAGAAGAGGAGGTGGAGATGGTGGTTGAGCGACGGTGTGGCTTGGGCTGATTCAAGATTGGACTGTAAACCCCCCAATACCTACACTTGCTTTGTGTTCCAGGGAAAAAAATTGTGTCGTCACTCCCCCCAGAGAACCTCCAAGGAACTCTGCCGCCGCTTGTCGCCGTCGTCCTCCACGTCCGTTACTGCCGTTTTGAAAACGTCCTTAGAAGAGGGAGCAGTTTGCCTTTTGGCACTGCACTCCTGACGCTTTCATTCCCTCTCTTAGTCTGGTCCGCTTGACGTCAATTCGTCAGCCATCGTTTCCTGACTCGACCGTTTCATTCCGTCTACACCACAATTCACCGTCAACTTTCTCCGACGCTGACGTTATCTGGATATCTTGGTCTTGCTGCTTTCGTTTGTCAATAAAGAAGTCTTTTCGCGAGTGAAAGGTTTGCGTCTGTCTACTATTCTCCTTCCCCTTCCTTACCCCCATCACCCCTGAATGAGTTGGTTGCGATGGGTGCGGTATGGGAGGGAGAGGAGCGAAAATGTGAATGAGAGTGTGTGAAGTGCGGAAGTCAGAAAGGCTTCTATGTGCACCAGCTGGTCGTCATGATTCGGAGAGCAAAACTGCACATCAACTCAAAACCGGGAAACTGTGTGAACAAGGTGGCAGAGCCTAACAAAGGCTGCCTGCCTTTTGCGATGAGGAGAGTCACCACAAAAAAACAAGGTTGCTCTGCCTTCCGTTCTGTCTGTCGCTAGCGGCAACGCACCGGAATCGCTTGATGATGACAAATGACTATCTTCACACACCGCTATTCCTATTGTACCTCATACGCCAACCATGTTCATGACCTTGATGAAAGAAGCTTCTTGATTAACGCATACGTGTGCTTACCGCATTTCTTCTTTTTTCCGCCCTGTCATAGCTACATTGAGTCGACTATAACATCGTCTTCATAAAGATGCCGCACTCAACGGGCCTCTTGGGATTCACCCCTTCCACGGCTCCTCTACGGAGAGTCAAGTTCGTCCAGTTTGGGATCTTGTCTCCTGAGGAAACTGTAAGTAGTGCGACACGCTCCCAAGTTCTGTGTCGAACTAAACGAATGCGTCATGAGCCCTTTTGAAAAGTTTTAACACTTTCGAGGTGATGCCCCTCGTCTTGCATACATGGAAAAAACGTAAACAGAAAGCCATGTCGGTCGCTAAAATCGAGCACCCGGAGACGATGGAAAACGATCGTCCCAAAATCGGCGGGCTGCTGGATCCTCGTATGGGGACTATAGATCGAAACTTCAAATGCTTGACCTGCGGTGAAGATATGACGAACTGTCCCGGTCACTTTGCCCACATCGAGTTGGCCAAACCTGTCTTCCACGCCGGTTTTCTCGTACGCATCAAAAAAGTGCTTGAATGTGTTTGTTTCTTTTGCGGGAAGTTGAAGGTGGACGCGAGCAACGAACGGTTCGCAAGGGCTCGGTTGTATAAAGATCGGAAGATGAGATTTAGGGCTGTGTGGGAAATCGCCAAGGCAAAGATGGTCTGCGAAGGTGGGGAGGAGATGAACGATGATGGGGCGCCAGAGGGACCAGATGATGGGCGGCGGAAGAGGCACAACCATGGTGGGTGTGGACATAGGCAGCCCATCATCAAAAAGGAAGGAATGACTCTGTACACGCACTTCAAAGCGACCAAAGATGACGTAAGTATTGAAATGGGGTTGCTTTGAAGGATATGAATCATGGAGACACCGAACCTGTATTTTCCCTCGGTTCTCTTTTGTTTGGTGAACTTTGTTAACGCTGTGTTGATCCCCGCGAAAACTTATCATCAAAAAAGGATGAAGGTACTGCCACAGAAGCCAAAACATCCAGACTCTCCCCCGAAAAAGTTCTCGCCATCTTCAGGACGATCAGTGACCAAGACTGCATCGACATTGGTCTTTCCCCCGAGTGGGCTCGTCCGGAGTGGATGGTGATCACCGTTCTCCCTGTCCCGCCCATGCCTGTTCGCCCTTCTATCAGTATGGATGGTGCTGGTCGAGGTGAAGATGACTTGACGCACAAGCTCGCCGATGTTATCAAAGCCAACAACAATCTCAAACGCCACGAAACCGAGGGTTCCCCCGCCCACATCGTGATGGAATTTGAGAACTTGTTGCAATACCACGTCGCTACGTACATGGACAACGATATCGCCGGCTTGCCTCAGTCTCTGCAGAAGTCTGGACGTCCGGTGAGTCTTCCTTTTCCTTTTGTTCCTTGTCGCTACCTATTTCTTGTCGTTGGTTGAAATTCTGTGATTGCCTTTGCCGTTTGGTCCGCTTGTGGGTTGCGAATGCCTAATTACTTAACCGATCCGATTTCCATTAATATCACGCTCCTTTTTCCCGATCGATAGCTCAAATCTATTCGAGCACGTCTAAAGGGCAAGGAGGGTCGGTTGCGTGGTAATCTTATGGGGAAACGTGTGGACTTTTCCGCGCGTACGGTCATTACGGGTGATCCGAACTTGGAGATCGATCAGCTGGGTGTGCCTAGGTCTATCGCGCGTAACTTGACCTTCCCTGAAAGAGTTACTCCGTACAACATCGAAAAGCTGCAGGAGTTCGTTCGTAACGGTCCCACCGAACATCCCGGTGCGAAATACGTTATCCGGGACAACGGGGAGCGTATCGATCTTCGTTACAGCAAAAGGGGTGGGGACATTCACCTTCAGTACGGTTATATCGTGGAACGGCATCTACTGAACGACGACTTGGTCATTTTCAATCGTCAGCCGAGTTTGCACAAGATGAGTATGATGGGTCACCGTGTCAAAATCATGCCTTACTCCACGTTCCGTCTGAACTTGTCCGTCACATCGCCGTACAACGCCGATTTCGATGGTGATGAGATGAACATGCACGTTCCCCAATCGTACGAAACACGGGCTGAGATTCAGGAGCTGTGTATGGTTCCGAAGCAGATCTTGACGCCACAGGGTAACCGTCCGGTCATGGGTATCGTGCAGGACACGCTCTCCGCTGTTCGTATCTTCACCAAACGTGATACCTTCATCACGAAAGACCTGATGATGAACTTGCTCATGTGGGTCCCGGACTGGGATGGCATCGTCCCCACGCCTACGATCCTCAAACCCATCCCGCTTTGGACCGGAAAGCAGCTTATGTCGCTGATCATCCCGAAGATCAACATGATCGGGTTCCACTCGGCGCATCCTGATGGGGAAACCACAGATATCTCGCCGGGCGATACCAGAGTGTACATTAGTGACGGGGAGCTTCTCTGCGGTATTCTCTGCAAACGGACGGTCGGTTCTTCGGGTGGTGGTATTATCCACGTCGTCATGAACGAGCACGGTCCAGACGTCGCCAAGAACTTCTTCAACGGCACTCAACGTGTCGTCAACAACTGGCTCTTGTTCCACGGGTTTTCCATCGGTATCGGTGATACTATTGCCGACCGCAGCACGATGGAGACCATCAACAAGATTATCGCCGAGGCGAAGGATAAGGTGAAGGAGATTATTCGCACGGCTCAGGAAGATCGGCTTGAGTGTCAGCCGGGTATGACTATCCGTGAGTCATTCGAAGCCGAGGTCCGGAAGCAACTCAACCGTGCTCGTGACATGGCGGGTAAGCGGGCTCAGGTCTCGTTGAAGGAATCGAACAATGTAAAGGCTATGGTCGTTTCGGGTTCGAAGGGTTCGTACATCAACGTGTCTCAGATGACGGCTTGTGTCGGGCAACAAAACGTGGAGGGTGCGCGTATTCCCTTCGGTTTCAAGTACCGGACACTGCCCCACTTCACGAAGGACGATCACTCTCCCGAAAGTCGTGGGTTCGTCGAAAACTCGTACTTGCGTGGGTTGACGCCTCAGGAGTTCTTCTTCCACGCTATGGGTGGTCGTGAGGGTTTGATCGACACGGCTGTGAAGACCGCAGAAACGGGTTACATCCAGCGGCGTCTTGTCAAAGCTCTTGAAGACGTTCAGGTCAGATACGACGGCACGGTTCGGGACGCTACGGGCAGTATCGTGCAGTTCTTGTACGGTGAAGACAACATGGACGGCGCTAAGGTGGAGAAGCAAAAGATCAGACTCATGCATATGTCTGATCGGGAACTGGAGAAGACATACAGGGTCGACTTAACAAGTAAGACTGGTCTTGCGTTCAAAGAGCGGTGTCTCGAGTACCGCATTATGGAGGATCTTATGTTGAACCCGGACACACAAACGTTGTTGGATGAGGAGTACAAGCTGCTTTTGCGGGACCGAGACACGCTCCGGAAGCAGATTTTCAGGGACACTCGCGACAACGACTGGCCGGTGCCTGTCAATGTCTGGCGTATCATCTGGAACGCTCAGAACACCTTCCACATCGACACGCGCAAGCCGACCGACTTGCATCCGATTCAGGTCATCGAGGGTGTGCGGATGTTGCTCGAGAACCTTATCGTCGTGCGTGGAAGCGATCAACTGTCCATCGAAGCACAGAAGAACGGGACGTTGTTGTTTGCGATTTACGTAAGGAGTATGTTGGCGACGAAGCGGGTTATTGAGGAGTACCGTCTTAGCACACAGGCGTTTGAATGGGTGTTGGGTGAAATCGAGGCGAGGTTCAACCAGGCTGTTGTGCACCCTGGTGAAATGGTCGGGACGGTCGCGGCGCAGTCGATTGGTGAACCTGCCACGCAGATGACGCTCAACACCTTCCACTTGGCTGGTGTCGGTAAGAACGTGACTCTTGGTGTGCCGCGTCTGAAGGAAATCATCAACGTGGCGAAGAACATCAAAACGCCGCGTTTGACGGTGTACCTCACGCCTGAGTACCGGTCTTCTGTCGAGATGGCGAAGAAGATCCAGTCGACGATCGAACACACCACCTTGAAGAGGCTTGCTGCTTCGACCGAGATCTGGTACGACCCTGACCCTCTCAACTCGGTGCTTGAGGAGGACCGGGAAATCTACCAGGCTTACTTCGAAATGGAAATGAACGAGGATGTCAGCAAATACTCTCCGTGGGTTCTCCGGATTCAACTTGACTTCAGGCGCAAGATCGACAAAGGTTTGCCCATGGAAACGATTTGTGCTCGCATCATGGAAGATTTCGAAGGTGATTTGAAGTGCTGGCACTCTGACGATAACGCCGACAAACTGTTGATCCTCGCCCGTATCATCAACGAGGACAAGTCTGAGGACGACGACACACGGCTTGAGGAGGACGTGTTCTTGAAGCGCATTGAGCACAACATGTTGAACGACATCACGCTCTGCGGTGTCAAGAACGTTGCGAGGGCGTTCATTTCGGAGCAGAAGAATTGGACTATTTCAGAGGATGGTTCTTACAAGGATGAGGTGGAGCGGTACCTTGAAACTGATGGGATTAACCTTGCTGAGGTACTTGCACACCATGGTGTTGATCACACCCGTACGGAATCGAACTCGGTGGTGGAGATCATGCAGGTGTTGGGTATCGAGGCCACCCGTGCCGCGACGTTGAAGGAAATTAGAAACGTCATTAACTCGTCCGGTGGGTATGTCAACTACCGGCACTTGGCGCTTTTGTGCGATATCATGACGCACCGAGGACATTTGATGGCCATCACTCGTCACGGGATCAACAGGACTGAGGCTGGTGCATTGGCGAGGTGTTCGTTTGAGGAGACGGTCGAATTGCTCGTGGAAGCGGCGGGTATGGGTGAGGTGGATGACTGTAAGGGTGTCTCTGAGAACATTATTTTGGGGCAGCTCGCACCATTGGGTACTGGATCGTTTGGCGTGCTCTTGAACGAGGAGATGTTAATGCATGCGCAAGCACAGCCTGAGTTTGGTGGAGCCGCTTTCGAGAGCGGAATGGGAATGGGTGGTCCTGGAGGCTTTATGTCCCCAGCTCACACCCCGTACATCGACCGGTCTCCAAGCCCCATTCCGATGTCGCCTGGTGGATCGTTCTCGCCTCTCGGTCAGGTTGTGTTCTCGCCTTACGGTGCAGACGGTGGCAAATGGTCGCCTGTTGGTGCCGGTGGTGGGGCTGGTGGTGGTATGTTCTCGCCGTCGTACAGCCCAACCTCCCCTGGCTACAGCCCGACTTCACCGAGTTACAGCCCGACATCTCCAAGCTACTCGCCGACGTCACCGAGCTACTCACCCACATCCCCGAGTTACTCGCCCACGTCGCCCAGCTACTCTCCAACATCGCCCAGCTATTCACCAACATCGCCGAGTTACAGCCCAACGTCACCGAGCTACTCACCCACATCCCCGAGTTACTCGCCGACCTCTCCAAGCTACTCACCTACATCCCCAAGCTATTCTCCGACCTCTCCTTCGTACTCTCCCACGTCACCAAGCTACTCTCCGACATCACCATCATACTCTCCAACATCCCCATCCTACTCGCCAACCTCCCCATCCTATTCACCCACATCACCATCATACTCCCCGACATCTCCTTCTTACTCCCCAACGTCACCGGGACCAGTTGGAGCCGCCGCTGCTGGCGCAGGAGTTCCAGCGTACCAGCCGTACTCTCCTCGTGGGATCGGATTGGGAAGCGGCAGTTCACTTGGATCAGCGAGCCCGATGTACTCGCCGAATAGCCCTGCGTACTCGCCTACCAGTCCGGGTATGGGTGGGCCGGCGGGTTCAGCAGCAGGGAGTGTGGCGGGATCATCTCCGGGTGTGAATGGATCGCCTCCGAACGGGTCGACGCCGTCGTACAGTCCTAGCTACAGGTGAGGTTACCTTTTTTGGGTCGAAAAGTCCTATGGAAGAGATGGAGCCAAGGAATTGAGTCGTGGAGCTTGAGGCACTTTGACTAACACTTATGCCCTTCTATTTTTTTTTTTGATCTTTGTCACAGCCCGGGGAGTTAAATTCCTTGAACAAGGGGGTGTTTGTGCCTATATTGATGGGAAAGGACGGGTTGTTGAAGACGAAAAAGAAAAAAACAAATTGAAGGGAGAATGTGAAGGAGAATAGCTTGTTTTATTCCCCCCTTTGTTATTTCAGGCTCCCGTTTTGAATGGCTTTGCTTTTGCTTTTTCATTTTTGGCTTGTTGGGGGTTCGTTGCATATTTCCCCTGAAGCGCGTGTTCATCGATGGAAAGCATTCTGTGTTTTTCTTTGTTGTTTGTTGATGGGTGGTTTTGATTTTGTGGGTTGGAGGTTGTGGGTGTGAAGGACATTGTTGGATGTGCGGTTTATGGGTGTGAGAATTGAGTGTGGTGATGGGTGGTTAATTGCATGGACGTCCGCTGACGTTGCGGAGGGTGGAAACAAAAAAGGAGGGATCTGGTTCGTTTTGTGTTTATAGAGACGTGGAAAAGTGGTTGCGACAAGAAATGGAAGAAAGACAACAAAAAGGGAAAACCGAAAAAACAAAAGAGAAGAACAATGGAAGCAAAAGAAGTTGTCTAGGAAGTGGAAACGCGTTTGGAGTTTGTGTACTTGTTTTGCTTTTCGAAAAGGAGAAATGTGGCATATGAAATCGAAAGTAGTGATTTGATGCAGAGCGTTCTCGCCCTTTCCTTGCGGTCATAAACTCCCGTTTGTCTTGCTTTTGGAAAGTGAATAGTCCAGAAAATGTTGACTATGAAGGAGTGTGTGTCTTAGCAAAGGTCACATATATATAAATATGTCAGGAGGGAAATCTGTTTGGTTCTGACTGTCCAAAATGCGAGAAAACGCAGTTGGGCAGACGGACATTGATCCTGCCAACCTCCAAGCCTCCTGTGGCACTGAAACCCTGAAGACCTGGCAGTCCAAACGGCCGCCCAAAGGGTGGATCTCCGCTTTTTTTCACCAGCAGAACCACCTAACCCAAAAACAAGTGCGCGACCATGGACCTTCTGAAACTCGACCCCTCAAAGTTCATCTCCCTGCTCGAACAACACAGCATCAGGGCATTTCACATCGTTTACCGGGACAGGAAGGTGTATGCCAGGTTGGTTTACAGTTAAAAGGGCTGAAAGGGAGGAAAAGAGGGACTGTCAACCCCCAGGATATCAAAGGGGGGCCGATGGTGGTGGTAGAGAACGAAGTTGGAGAAATGGACCTGTTGAGTAGGATCCAGAATATTGCCCAGGAATAGAATTGGAAGCGACTAAGTCACCAGCGTAAAATTTGGCAAAACTGATTTTGACGTTCCCATTTCGGTTGTCCCCCATTACAAGCCATCCTTTGTTGCAGCCTGTTGCCGATTTCTTTGCAGCCGAGAACGACGATTTTGGTGAGTCATATATCTCGGACAGGGAAGGGGCGGACCTCTGTCCTCTATTTGGAGTGGGCTGGATTTTAGAGACAGATCTGAGAAGTCGGATGGTCTAAAAGAAGAAGTCTACTTACGGACAACTGCTTTGCTGGTCACGCAGTTGAGAAAAGGGCTGTCTCAAACACCTTGTAGCTTGCTTTCCTGAAGCGTTCTGAGTTGCAAACTTGTATCTTGCTTTTTGAGTCAAGTAAATAATAAAGGATTTCTAATACACACTTGCTTTCGATTGATCATTTGGGTTCATTTGTGAAAATCGGCGATCCAAAACATGGAACAGAGGAACATGAGGGTTTCTTCGTTCAGGTGGCACCGAAAAGCGGTGTTTTGCAGGTGAGTTGTATTTGAAAAGACGACGAAAGATGTTGAAGCAGTGCGGGAGTTTTACTCCTGGATGAAAGCCTCTAGTAACCGAGTTTTTTCCTGTCCAAAAGGGAGCCTTTGTTCACCGAACCTGCCGCGGACCCGGTGCTGGTGGGTTCAATTTAGCGCTGGTTCGATATCCCTTAACCTTTCTGAAGGTTCTGTTAATCTGACCTTCTCTTCTTTTGGGTATTTCAGGCGGTGTTCGTAACTGGATCTATGACGACATGGAGGCCTTCTTCCGAGATGGTTTGAGGCTGTCGAAGGGTATGACCCACAAGAACGCGCTCGCCGGAATCTGGTATGCTACGCTTCCATCGTGTTTGCCACCAAAGTTCCAAATCGGCATCAGGCCATTTACACGCTCTTTATTCTTTAAGGTGGGGTGGCGGGAAAGGTGTCATGGCACGGAATTCCGGGAAAGGCCTGTAAGTCGCTGTATCTCTTTTTCATTATCAAATCGACTCTGCTGAAGAGAACAAATTTTTCGGTCACGGTTTAGTTCTGCTCAAGATGCGTCCGAACACCGCCAGGTTGTTTACGAAGAATATGGGGAGTTCATCTCCAGACTTCGTGGTTGCTATGTTACAGCTGAAGACGTCGGAACCAACGTCAAGGACATGGAGGCCGTGTACTCAAAGACCAGGTACACCACCTGCATACCGTTCGAGCTCGGAGGCTCTGGCAATCCTTCGGTGCCGACGGCAAGAGGGGTCGCGAAAGGTCTTGAGGCTGCCTTTGATCATTTGGGCAAGAATATCGAAGGCGCGACCATCGCCGTTCAAGGAGGTAGGTCCAGTTCCGCTGATTTCTACTAGCCTCTCCGAAGCTTTGCTAAAGCCAATATGTCTCAAGACGCCTTTGAAGATTCCGGTGTCATTGGTGAATTCAATTCGCACGACCATTGTCATCTGACTTTTTCCACACCTTAAACAGCGGGTCATGTGGGTATTCCACTCATCCATTTCCTTTTTGAACGGGGGGTCAAAAAGATTATTGCTAGCGACATTGACGGACATAGAGCCGAAGACATCCGAAAGGAGTTCGCGGGGAAGGAGTTTGAGCTCCGGATCGTGGACAAGTCGGACATGTCAATTTTGTTTGAAGGTAAAATGATGTGAGGCATGTTCTCTCTACTGCGCGACTGATCACTGAATGTTTTCCTTTCAAATTCCCTTAAATATCGCACACTTTTAGATGTGGATGCCGTCTGCCCGTGCGCTACAGGTTCGCCTCCGCCCCAGGAATCTGAAAGAATTGGAACAAAATCGGAAGGTCACATTTCCTGACTCTGACCAATCGCGTTTCTCGTTTAGGTGGGATCCTCAATGCCGAAACCATCCCAAAGATTCGATCCAAAATTGTTTGCGGTGCAGCGAACAACCAATTGCGCGGTAAGCGAAGCTGAAATCATGAGATGATGTCATTTTCGATTCGGTACAATATTCCCACTCCTCATATTTGACTGACGGTCACTGACTACCGATTATTTAGATATCAAGAAGGACGACGACTTGTTGAAGGCGAGGAACATCATTTACGTGCCTGACGTAAGTCCGGACAATCATCTTGGTTTTTTCAGCAAAGGTTTCTTTTCCACTAGTGATCTTACTAAAATCTCCTTTTCCTCTTTAACAATAAACAGTTCCTCGTGAACCGGATGGTGAGTGTGGCGAGCTCTTATTGTTGCCCGCCTTACCTGCTGCTTGGATTTCTCACATTTCCTCTCTCCACTTTCTTCCCTGACACTGCGGCAACAGGGTATCGTAAACTGCTGTGACGAGGTGCGATTGAGTTTCTGAATCTCGACATACCTACGCTCTGTTCAGTATGCATTGTCGAAAAGCGAATCGTATCGTTGACCTTTGAACACATTGAATTGCAGCACATGGGAAGTCTCGAAAACGACCCGAAGCTTGATCAACATCTCGGTATGGATTCACATTGTTCCAATGTTGCTGGTTCCTTGACCCGGCTGTTCGACGGCTGGTGATCGCAGCACAAGCAGCACTCCTTTTATTCACGCTCTCCTTGCTTCATACAGGACGAACATGGGATAACTCCATCTATAACCTGCTACGGAAAGTTTTGAAGGATGCAGATGCGACTGGAACTACACCGCACAAGGTGAATATGTGTTCTCGCAAAAACCAGAATAGCACAAGCTCAGCCTGGGGTTTCGCGTTCATTTCCACTAATTTGTTGGCTAAGGAACCGCGCGTACTGACTGACATCTCTGGAACTTTCGAAAGATTGCGATCAAACTCGCGGACGAGAGATCAAGGGAAGTCAACCTGTTGTATGGACATCGTGGGCAGGTCGTCATCGACACAGTTGTTAGCAGCGAAGCGTGGAAGAAGTGGATGAGTGCGTAGTAACTTGTGACTCAAAAGTGAGAACAATCTCCTTCAACATTCACTAATAGATTGGGATATGATATGCGGGTTTTGTTCGTTATTCGTCTTCTCTTGAGGTCTTTCTTCGAAAATATTCATGGATAGATCGAAGCGCTTTAACTTCGATCGCAAGTGAAGTCTATAGCGGTGACATATTGGTACAGATAATGCACACGTTTCGTTTCACGTCATCCGATACTACGATACAATGAATTTTCAGATTTTAGAGGTCCTCCAGGTCAAGATCATCCAGATCATCGAGGATGTCGTCATGGAATCCCGATACTTTCATGAGGCGAGGGGAATGAAAAACGAGAGTCGAGTGATGGTGATGGTGTCAGTTGAGAGACCATTAAAGAGGGATAAAACTATTTCAACCAGAGTAGCACCTCCCAAATCGACCTTTCAGCAAGGAAGAACCACCATAAACCGCCCCCCACAAACGTCCATCACCCCACCTACCCTTATCCCTATTTATGGGTTGCATTTGCCTCGAATCCGCCCAACCCCTCGACGGTCCTTCAGATAACTCTGATGTTTGGAGGTCGTTCAAAATGCTGGAGAGGTTGGAGTCATCCGTCGGCATCATGGTCCGTTGGCGTGTTGCACCAATGGGTCCACTTTCTCGTGCTGATCGAACTTGGATTGGACTGGTTTTTGTTGTGTGAAGATAGATTTGTTCAGAGGGATGCGAAGAGTCTCCGAAAAAGGGGAAAAGAGGCACATAGATGCAGAAGAGCTGGTATAGCAAGAAAAAACGAGACACGCATACACCAAGGGGATGTGCGCTGGACTGGATGTCGGACTTACGCTGTGCTAATTGGCCTGCCATTTGCCATCGAGTTGAAGGCTGGTTTCGACGTTCCGCCACCTCCGGAACCCCAAGCACCCCCGGTCGGCGCCCTGAAATCTCGTACAGTCTCTCCTGGATCACTGTCCGAAAGCTCCAAACTATCAATGTCATCATCATTCGCCCCACCACCTTGTCGCTGCTGCTGTTGCGTCGTCGTCACACTGCCGCGGCGATCATTATTTGTACTGTCACTAAAGTCGCTTAGATCGGAAACGTCAAAGGAGTCGGTTGTGGCGGATTTTCGGATGTTTGAGATGGGTTCGACTGCTGTGGTGGTTGTGGCTTTCGGTTGTGATGAGGAATTCGAGTTTGCAGCGATGGATTTCACTTGCACCGTTTGAGGCGCGGCGGCTTTTGGAGGGCCCGAGCTTACTACAACGGGGGTCTGGCGCTGCTGCGTTGACTGCGCTGACTGCTGGTTTCCGCTTCCGCCGACTGCAACGGGCTTACTTCCTTGAGACGTCCTACTCCCACTCGCCCCCACGCCACCAGTCAAGGAAGATGTGCTCCCATTACTTCCAACGCTCACAATGCTTGATCGACGCGGCTCGTCCAACTTCACCATAGAGCCTCTCGCTGAAGACGGTTTAGTTATCGATGAGGATCGGCCGGACGAGGTGAGATTCTCTTCACTCTCTTCGAAGATAGTATTGTTCACGAGACTTGTGGGATACATTAAGGATGATTGACTTTCCCCACTGGTGCGGCGATTCATACCTTCGACAGGTGCGGTTGTGGTTGTGGTGGTTGTGTTTGCAGATGAAGTCGGTAGTGGCGGTTTTTGGTTGGTCACATCATTGCTTTTTGCGGCGGGGTTTGGAGATGGTTCCGTTGACTGCTTGGGTGCCGCTGGGGATTGAAGGCTTCGCGGAGCTGGACCAGATAGGTCATGGGATTGGGTTTGTGGTTTTGGGGCGGCAGGAGATGTTTGTGATTCGGAGGGTGGCGGTGCGGACGTTTTAGGCGGTTGCTGCTGTTGCGGTTGCTGCTTTGGCGCGCTCACGCTCGCTGCAGACGGCTTACTACTTGGGCCAGAGGAGGCTTTCTGAGGCGGAGGAACATTCTTTGGGGCAGTCGTCGCGGGAGCAGCATTTCCGGGCTTCGAAGAAGTCCCACTGTTGTTCTGACTTGTGGTACCGCCACTGCTATTGGATGTATTATTCTTTCCACCATTCAACGAATTCGCAGACCCCAAAGACCCAGTACTGGGACGTCTTGTATCTACATTCTCCGTCGTAACCTCTGTGGATGCCTTTGTCCCGCCCATTTCTGCAACCAGAACAGCACTGCGATCGTTTTCGTCATCAATATCCTGTTCATCCTCATCATCCTGATCCCTATCTCCAGGCTGTTTCCCATTCTGGTGATGCTGGCCTTGGAACAACACCTTGGACACCTTCGACAGGCCCATGAACATTCTCTTCGTTGGAGAGGAAGTGACCGACTTCATTGGAGAGTTTGTGGTGTTTGTCGTTGTGTTGGATTCGTTGTGAGATTTGACGTTGGTGGAGGAAAGCGTTTCCTCTGAGTGCTCGTTGATGGCTGATAGAGGGCGGGATTGGTTCCGAGCAGGGCTTCCCCGATTTGGAGAAGATGTTGCGGACGTGGTTGGGTCGCTGTTGTTTTGGAGAATGATGTGATTTCAGTCGAATAATCCGACAGAGGATATGATAGGCGAAAACAATTTCCTTTGAGGCAATAACATGAGGACCGCAGGTCTCGACGCTCACACAGCCTACCTTGAAGAATCCGCCTGGCTATCCCGTCCCCGCGACCGACTCCTACTTTTGCCAAAACCCCAGAACTTTCTCCTCGGTGACGACGACCTTGAGTCACTTTCACTTCCACTTGTTACACTTGCGGATGTTGTTGCATCAACGTCGCTGCTCGCCGATGCCTCCGTGGTTGTTGCTGACATGGCGCTACTTGCGTCACTCCGCCCTCCCGATGTCGAGCTTCGACGTTTTAGCGAGGGAAATCGCCATTTGGACCCAAGACTTACCGTGCGGGAACGCCCTCGTCCTCCACCGCTTTGTTGAGGATCAGTTGGGGGTTGGGGAACCTTTGGTGTGGGGTTGGATGCAGTTTTGGCTTTGGAATGTAGAAAGGGCGGCGTAAAAGAAGATTGCGTTTAGTCTAGTCTGGTCAATAACATTGTCAGGTTCATGTTCACAAAATCGGCATAGCTGTATCGACAATCGTTCGTATTTCTCATTCTTTCTCGTTTGTGTACCTGACATAATCTGAGCTGCCTCAGTCGCCAAAGCGCTCATCGCACTCCTAATCTCTCCAGGCGCAAAACTTCCCGAATCATCCAACCCGTACAGCTTAAATGAACCAGGTCCCCAAGACCCAGACAACCTATACGAACGATCCGATCCAGTATCAGAGATTCCACCCGCATTGTTCGTCGCACCCGCACCCTCTCCCCCTCCTGATCCCGTCACTATTGGCAATGGTTTCGGCCGATTTTTGAAATGACTCGTGACGACCATCTTTAGTTGTTCCTCGAGGTACTGATGCATCCGCTTCAAAAGGCCGTCCTTCCCTTTCTTAGCGGCGACCTCAGCCTCGAAAGCGGTGTGGGCGGACTTGAGTTTTGCCATTTCGGCTGCGAGAGGTGCGGGTGTTGACATCCACACAGCGGTTGGGTCTGTAGGAGGTTCGGTTTTCTTTGTGCCGATGTTGCTGTTTGAACCATTGGAGGAGGTGTTGGTGGTGGTGGGGTTCTCGTCATCAAGTCCTATCCTTGCAAGCGACATGCAGCGTTGCATGTACTCTCGCGGAACGATCCCGCGAATTACCATTTCTTTTTCGGCGAGTTTGTCTACTTGGGTTTTTTGGACTACTATGGAAGCTGGAGGATGCGAGAAGAGACTCTTCACCCAGGGTGCACCCGTAAGAGGGGTGTCTAGACAAAATGATAGGGAGGTGTGTGAATAATTTTGGAGGCGAAGTAACCAAAGCAAAAGCGAAATTCCACACTTTCTCAACAGACTGTGCGTTCGGGAAAGGAACTGAATAACTCAGAGGGACAAAAACTCACGGATGTGAAGCTGGAGCAAGTCGAATAGCTTGTCCCAGTCAGCTAGGGTCCAATTTGACGTCATCTGCTGGATATCCGAGTCTTCACCTCCAGACCCCTCAGTCTCGCTCAGCATTTTGATCATTTGCTGCGCCAAGAGTGTTTGTGGGTGAAGAATAAAAGGAAAGAGAAGGGTTACGATCCAAACTTTTTGTCAAAGTAAAGTAGCCTGAGGTGGATATTCGACCAATACCTTCATATTAGCCATCAAATCCACTTTACTGTTTTGCTTCTTGATGCTTTCAGGCGCCGCATTAACAGTTTCCACCTTCTTCTCCTCAACTTTCTTTGGTCTTTCTTTTTCCTTTTCCTTTTCCTTTCCTTTGTCCTCCTTCTCCTTCTTCTGTGGTTGCTGCGGCTCCATTATCAGACTTCTCGTCCTCTCAACCTCCACCGGCTTCTCCGCCACCTTCTCCCTCGCAGCAATAATCCTCCTTGCCTCCTCCAAAGCCTCCGTCGTCTCCCTCAATCGTGCCTCAACAGCCCGTCTCTCCTTTTCCGCACCCTCAGCCATCCCCCTCCGAATTCCTTCAAGCTCTTCCTGGAACCGAGACTGCATTGACTCCAGCATCTCAGCCTGCTTGCGTTCAAGCTCGAGGGCACGTTGGTTGGTTGCTGCATCGGCGGCGGCGCGGGCGGCGGCTTCGAGTGAGGAGGCGGAGAGGCGTTTGGGGGTGGGGGTGGTAGATGAGATGTCGTCTTCGAGGCCGCCGATGTGAGAGATTTTTGAGGTTTGTTGCTGGGCTTGTTTCTGGGTGGGATGTATTGGGTGAGCGATAGAGTCCGATGTGTGAACCGCGAGAAACGGAACATGGGAGAGAAGAAAGGAATGTGTTTGAGAAAGACGCTCACCAGTATGTCCTCGATCTCTTGCTTCTTTTCCATGATTGAGGCCTTCTCTTCGCCGAGCTCTTGGTGCATTGCGGTCTGAAGGAGGGCAGACAGAAAGGAACATCTCGAATGTGTTAGAAGATGGGTCATTATCATTTTGGAATATATCCATTGCCCGTCCAAAATTCAGAGACAAAAAACCAAGGGTTGTTGATACTGATGTCGGGATCTTACTTTCAGCGCCTGTAACTCCTGCTCGTACCGAAGACGTTCCTGCTGACATATTCTTTCAAGGAAATGCTTTGGAACGAAGCCACAAAGATGAGTATCAGATCGTACGAAACAATGCGAGGCAAAGGAAAAGTGAACGCACAACAAGAACAGGCTGTGAAAGACATAACCCACTGTCAAGAAAGCCCCTTCCCCCAATCTCTTACCTGCTTCCCCTCAATCTCCTTCTCCAACCTCTTATCCAAATCCGACCTGAACTCCTTCTCCGCATCAACCATATGCCTCGAAAATCTCTCTACCATAGCCGTAATCTTCTCCACCGTCGTTGTCAAAGTAGCGTCAATAAGTGGCAAAATATCCGGTTGTTGTGGTTGCTGGTATGTTTGAACGGGCGGTGGCTGTGGTTGCGGTGGTGGGTGTGGTGATGCGTGAAGGTTTTAGTTGAGGCTTTATAGTGGTTTTCTTGAATGGTGAACCTGCTAAGGTGGATGCTAATGTGCAGGTTTGGCGGTGTTGGGCTGGGAGTTGAGGATGACACGTCACTAATACGCATTGTGATGAAGTGAAAAGAGGGTGGTTGCCAAGGAGCGGAGAATGCGTGGGTTCTTTTCGTTGTCGAACGGGTATCCATGACGAAGGTGAGGGAGGATGTGTTGTTCGGGGGAGGCGCTGGTGGATTGGTAGGCGGCGACAGGTTGCCATTTTGTTGTTGGAAAGTTGAACTGTGTGACACATAACGGGACTATGCAGGGATTTCGAATTCCGCCAGTATCATCCAGACCTCATCTGGCAGCCAGCAACCCCCGACCAAGAGCCTCCGAGGGTCCATTACAATTCACCGTTGCAATTGGTGTTCTGTTTTGGAATCAGTCATCCCCTGTATCCATACCTGGAAAAAAAAACCAATGATCCGACTATTAGTAGACATCTCTACTCCTCTGGTGACCAAACCCCCCAAACACCTGAACAAGCCCCCTCTCCCTCTACTTCAACTCATTACTCACTCCTTAACACTCCACTTCCCCCACCC
>JADGJF010000492.1:0-19276 GCA_027596845.1 Quaeritorhiza haematococci | reverse complement strand
GATGGTACCTTCGCCCACCTTCACCATCCATACACCCGTCTTCTTCGTCTTCTCTTGAGAGTTCCCACGATGCTGTCCACTGCCTTACTGCCACCCCCCAACTCCGCGTGTTCTCATTTTGCAAAGTTTCGAGCCCGCTAACAGGTCCAAGAAGGGTGTCCGTGTCCCAAACATGATTATCTTCTACTGGCCCTTCTTTTTTGCTTTTTCACGTAACCCCCTTCCTTGTAGGTCAGTGCTCCTCCCTCTTTGGTGAAAATCCCGTCAAGAGGGTCGTTTTCGTGAGTCACCCATAACTCGACGAAAGGGAGTTTTTTCACCTCCACACGGTCAAAAAGGTTGTCCTCCAGTGAGCACCGAGTTCAATCATACCCGTGGCAAGACGCAAAAGTAGCCAAGTAGACCAAGTTCGAAGTTGTAAACCGAATCTGCCGTGCATGTCCGGTTGAGTTGAATTCCGTGCAACACTGTTGCAGCGAAACGCACTTATGTCCGTAGTCGCATTCTCGTGAAGTTTGCATGCATGCCATTTCCAGTATTGGTGAATGGTGATTACGCCTCATCAGGAGCGCCTTATCTTTTCGTTGTGGTGCTTTCTTATTGCGCACGGCAGCAAATGATGGGGACCTGACGGGCATTGAGGATGTTTTTTGCTGTTTGTGCTCTCGGTTTTTGCGTTGGGTTGTGAGAGGAGTAGTCGCGGGATCTGTTCCCCAAAAACGGAGGAAAACGGAGCAAAATGCGTCGACCGATTGATCGACACGTTCGGGGTTTGGCGGTGATTCCGATGAGACCTGACGGGCAAGGCTTTGGAGAAGCTTAGGAGTCAGTAACAGTTCTCAGATTTCTTCGCTCACGATGATGAAAACATGCTCAAATTTGGAAGTTGGGATGATTCCAACGAGAGAGTAAAAGGAAGACCAAAGCAAACGCCACCTACATCTTGAGAAGTTCCGAGTCTGAGCCTGTTCGGAGCACTTACATCTGATGTGTTGAAGACAGCAATCATTCAAAAACCCGTATGGCTTTGGAACGAATTTCGTCGGATTTTCAACTTCGCGGAAAATGGGGCTTTGAGATGTAATCTATAAGGCATCTTGAATGGTACCCAAATCCAACAGACAGCTAATTTCATCGTGGAGTTCAACCAGTTGGTTTGCAGCGTGTTTGTTCTCCGCAACTGTTGGGTCGCTTGATTGTAAAGTGAACCCAAGAAATCACTTCAATTTCGCCCGTTTTCATCTGGATACCTTCATTTTCAACAAAGAGGAAATGTTATTAGGAGAGATCATTGTCGATATCTGATTTCGAAGTCTAGAAAAGGGTACAGAACTGTCACAACTTCCAAACTGGAAATGTCATTTCTTTTTCTTGCTCGATTTCTTAAGGCATATATGAGGAGCACATCTTACTTTCCTTTCGACAACTTGCTCTGAGTTGTTTTCTTGAGCTCTAGTATATTCAACTTGTTTCCGCGCCGCAGTGAAGTCCAAACTGAAATGTGATTGACTAAAGAATGCGCGAATGATTGACAGCAGAAGACGCAGATGCGGGCGGAAGATTCGGAGCTGATGTCGCCAACTTCCTTGCGGGTACTTATTTGACTTTTCTTCCACCGAGTGGTGGACTCGGAACTAGGTACTCAAAGTCTGGATCAGGATTGGAACCTATCATGTGTGACATGACGCAGAAAACTGGATTCTTTGGGTCTTGTGAATCTGCGCATCGCCATCTCGCCATGCCTGCTTTGGAAAGCTCCACACATTCGAATTTCTCCTTCATCTGCGAAAGTGAAGTAGTCATGAAGCTCCAGATCCATTCATAGATTTGTGTATGGTTCAAAGTTTCTGTCGAAAAAGTACAAAAAGGGAACAAACTTCAACGAAGCACCAATGAGAACCTTTACCCAGCAGGCTATTCCCCCGCACACCGGTTCTCAAACTTCGATAGTCGTCGCCCTGAGAAGCACTCACATACTCTAATCATCACGAACGCAAAGAGTAACCGAATCCATGTGCATAGATCTATCTACAAAGCCTTTCGTGTCTGCGTCTTGGAGTACTCAGAAAACGCCTTTCTCATAAACTTCAAGAAAATGTATAGGTCCCGCGTCGTGTTGAGCCAGTCGACCAACAAGTCCAATTTGGGCAGGGGTGGATTGCAGTCGGAGACTTGATGTCCCGAAAAGACGGGGGAAAGGCGGGAGAACGGGGGCAGGGTGAGAATAGAAGGGTTTCATCACAAGTTACTCGCTGATCAACAAGCAGCGCGATGAAAGGAAGCGGTTATCGTCGAGTGTAAGTGAAAACGAACCTTTATAAGCTCGGTCAGATACATCTATATCGAAATAGTACTCTTGGTTCCACTCTGTTTCGTTGACGTGTGTGAAGCTGAATCGCATGTGGTCCTCTTTTGGTTCCAAAAAAATGGTCAGAAACAAAGTATACATTCATGAAAACTATAAACTGTGGCGGCTTTCCGCTCCGCCGATGCGTACCTTTTACAGGCACGATCTTCAACGCCAATTTGTCCTCGTAAATCAACAATTCGGGCATTTTGCTGTTGATCTCCTGCTGTCGGCGTTTTCGTAGATTGAGCAAAGCTATCACAGCGTATGGGAGGAGTGAGAAAAGTTGTTTGTCTGATGGAAACCATCCGGAAATGACGATATTTCTGGATTCGCCCTCACCTTCCCGTCGTCGTCTAACTTCAGCCGCCAAATTGATGACCTTGGAAGATATATCTTCAAGCTCATGTTGCCGAGTTTCTGTCGTTCGGGTCAAATCATCGATCGTCCGCCGCAGGTCATCGGCTTCTTTTCTCTCCTTTTCCACGACTTGTTCAAAAACGACACCAAAGATGCGCCATGTCATCAATCACAGGTCAGGTCAGGTCAAGCGATTCATTCACAGCGAAACTTACCCTTCCTGTGCTCATACTCTTTCTCTCGGTAAATATCTAGCTGCTTCACTAGTTGTGTGTGTGTTTCTAGAATTTTCAAGAGCGTAAGGACGCCGTTGGCATTTTTGGGAAGAAAAGATGGGGAATGAGAACAGTTCCCAAAAGACAACAGCCACCATAAACGAGCCAGCACCACCGAGACCACTTTTACTGAAACATGCACCCGAAAACAACCTTGCAATTGTGCCGTCTTAAGCTTCCTGACATTTCTCTGTTCAATGATTTCCTGCTTTCGGCGGAGGACCCACGTGTCAAAAGTCTGAAGGAACGATGCACAGTTGTTTCTGAGTTCATCGAATCCGGTAAGTTGTGCCTGTGATGATAAGTGCTGGACAGCTGATGCGTGTGCCGATGTTGAAGAAGGTACTATGCCGACGGCCCCGTCTCCAGGAATGGTATTCGTGTTTGGTGGAAGGGCGGCAGCCATGATTTTGTTTTTGTGTCGAGTGTTGAAACTCCGAATTTCTGTGCCACGCTTCCAGTGACACTGATCACCCGCGGTCGCTCTCAGTTTTGGTGAACTTCAGAACATCTGAACATTTCCCAGGAACCTCGACGAGTGCATCGTAGGCTATTTATATAAATTCGAAGCGACAATCTCTGCGAGAATCTGAAGAATAGCAACAAAACAAGACAGAACATGGAACGCAATGAATACTGAACGAAAGACGGCGTGCTCATTTTGTTACATTTGATTTCATCCTAATTTGGAGGCGAGTACACAATTCCTCGGTAATTCGCAATATGTACTTCTTGCTCCCCTATTTTTTCTTATTTCTTTTGTTTGGCCTTCCAGCAGCCGCAGCGGGCCGAATCCCTTCACTGTCAAGAGCAGCCGCGGCAACAGCTCCATCAATAGCGCCTTCCTTGTCTACGCTGAAACCGGGGACAACGGGCTCGACCAGCTTCACAACAAGTTTGGATCGTTGGGCTTGCTGTCCAGCCTCCTCGATCGATATCCGCACGACGACTTTGCTGAAAAGCGTGACTGTTGTCATAACCCTTCCGCTCCCCTGGACCTGTGCGGCAACATGGAAAGCGTCATTGTCTGCGTCGTAGTTGAAGGGTGATGATCCACCGTCTTCGGGGTTGATGTAAATCAGACCTTCGATACCGTATCTATGAGAGAGACGAAAGGCACAATCGTGAGAAACTGTGCAAGAAAAACGCATTTAAAGTTCATGCAAACGTCCGTATATGTCACCTTGGGATGAGGACCGAGAACGCGTTCTTGAGCACTCGGATAACGTAAGCTTCCTCCACGAGCACTTTGCCCTTGAAAAAGAGGTTTGTGTAGAGCTCGACTGAGGAACGGGATGCCTGCTGGGCCATACGGTGGCGGTAGTTAAGAACTTTGTTCATCGCAAACAGAACCCGGGGGGAGTGGAAAGAAGGAAATGCGTTATTCGTTTGAATCATGCCACAAGGAACGAAACGTATTCTCAAAAGATGGTGGATGAATAGCCCATATCCTTGGTGAATGATCGCTTGAAAAGGCAATAGTTCCGCGCTTACCGTCACTCAGCTCCGTCATTTTGGACTTGTCCGTCAAATCTGCGGAATACGACTTGTCGTATCCTATGACAGCCGCTAATGTACGGTGGACGACCAAATCTATATGGTGGAAAGCCGAAGAAGTCAACACGATAATCCCACGATCGATGCAAGTATCGACAATCAAAGACCAAAATACTTGAAAGTGCCAATTTGTCAGCCTTATGTAGAAAGTCAACTTACCAGCATATCGTCGAATGGGCGAGGTGAAGTGCGTATATATGTCTGTTGCAAGACCGTAGTGCCTGTTTGAGATCAATGATCAAAATTTTAAGGTTTGCATGGAATAGGTTACTAAGGCTTTCCAATTGAGACGAAATGAAGGTATTGGCACTTCGGGCACAGACGCACCAGAATTCCTGATGTGGGAGCGTTCCCGAGCAGAAGTAAACGGCCTGCATCATACACCGCGTCGTCATGATACGAACGAGCCTGTTGAAATAGGGATTATCGGGCACCTGTTGAAACATATCGAGGAGATCATTAGTCAAAAAGGAATCAATCTCCACGCGCGAGGGAACGCGTGTGCACCTTGGAGGAAATATGCGCTATAAGAAGCGAGGGGGTTGCGTGTCTTGAGATGTGTAATATCCTTTGGCCCCATTCCGTAATGGGATACATGAGATGGGAGATGGGGTCTATTCTTCAAAACGTACCACTGCACGATCCAGGGAATCCGCAAGGGCCTTCGACGTTGACGGATCCAGGTCGATGCCATACCGTTTGACGGCGTTTACAAGACCTTCGAAGTTTGACATCGACGGGCGCGGGTGACGCCTATTGACACCGGATTCAAGTTTGCCATTACAGCACGGGTGGGTGCTCAGCAAGACTGAGGACCTGGAATACAAAAAAATGATCCTGGGGACAAGGCTGTCCCCTCCGAAAATTCCATCCATCTTACCTCAACATCGAAGATTCACCGAATGATGAGTAAATCTTTCTGGCAACCGAGATGTTAGCGAGCAACATGAACTCTTCAACGAGTGCGTTTGTCTCCTTGAGTTCCTTCATTTCTGTAGTGGGTTAATGCAAAGTGAGCAAAGACGATGCATCTTACGTTGCGGTGAAAACGACAAGTGTTGGCAAAAGGAGGTAACCGCTACACAGTTTCACATCTTTTGCGTACCAACATCCACCGGGTCTTGCGAATCGTTCTCTAAACTGAACCGCACTTCGGGACTTGCCAACACGAGCGCGCCTGCTTCCAACCTCTTCGCTCGAAGCTTTTTTGCCAGCGAGTTGAGGAGTTTGACACCGACCGAAACGGGGTCCTTCATGGCCCTGTACAGGAGAGTACAGAAACAAAAACGGGCGATATGTGGGATTATATGATTTGATGCAACCATGTTCATTTTGAATTATGTGACGCAAACTTTAAGGAAGGGCTCCAAGGGGGTCTTTCACTTACGGATCGTCCAAACGCGCCTGAGCCTCGTCGTACGTAAACGAAGAACGTGACCGGATAACACTCTTGGTGAAACGCACATTCACGATATCAGCCCCTTCGGTCAGTTCCTTTCAGATGATACAGAAAATCAGCCCCAAGAGGGCAAGGAGGTCAAATGTTAATGGGCAGATTTCTTTTTCAGAGTTCACTATTAACGAGTGTAATCTTGCTGATTCACGCCTTGACTTCCTTACCCAGATCACCGAGAATGCCAAACGATCCACATTACAATGTAAGGAGCAAAGATCTTCGACAAACAAAGGTGATACAGTTAGACGAGAAGTTGGACTGTGGGACCAAACGAAAAAGATCATACGCACTTGTTCCTAACAAGCCCGGCAACATGTCAATACGCTTATCAACCAGATACACCGTGGTGCCTCTGCGAGCGGCCTCAGCGTCCATTGGTGTTCCAGGCTTTACGAAATGACTGACATCAGCGATGTCTTGATGGTGTTAGGTGGTGTAACAGCCGGAGGAAGGTGAGGATAAATAAGCGAGCTCTTCAATCTTTCATTTACCACAACAACAGCATTTTCAATGGAGTCGTAAAGAAAGGGGACTAGGGAGGGTGATCCAGAACTTACGGACGCCGACTTCGTAGTTGCCATTCTCTAACGGGCGCGCATGAAGGGCGTCATCGATATCGGTACACCCTGTTTTGTAAACCGAGTTGGAAATACATACTCAGCCGCCGAAACCGCATGACAGCAGGGTCTCCAACACATCGCAAAATGATCCGTGCTCTTCATATCTCGCTCACACGTACCAGGTGGATCGATACTGCAAATATCCAGATGCCTGAAGTCCTCCCTTCCGTCCAGGTGCACATCGTCTTTAACGACCCAAGATTCGCCCTCAGGGGGAAGACATGCGAGAACATTTGGTGCAAAAGGAGCGTAAGGTACGTCGTGCTCAAGAAGCAAGACTTCGGTCTCGGTAGCACGGTCCCCAACAGCACCCAAGGATTTGACAAAGTGGCCCGAAGGATTCCTGTGTGTCAGGAGTAGTGTGCATGTAGCGAAAGATGGATTGTTTTAGGTTTAGATATTGGAGACGACATAGTCGTAAGAGAAGTACCGACGTGGGAGTGTGAAAGTCTGGAACTCCTTACCTGCTGGCCCGCGTCCAAGAATCGATAGCCACTAAAATCCGTTGCCCCAGAAGTGCCTGAGCTTGCCGTGTCCGAATGCGAATTTTGGGTATCCTCTTGTCCATCGGCCAGAAGAAAACCGACTCAGTCCGTGCACCAGTTCCGCCTGCACCCACCGAAGTCCGATCGATGGTTCCGCAGTAAGGTCTCCAGTTGCGTTTGATGATACCAACAACTCGTCCGGTGGGTTTTGCGGCACTGCTGTCTGGAGCGGATTCTCCATCGACATCCATAGCTTTGGGTTCTACCGTCGTCGGCGGCTCGTCCATGTCTGGGACTCCCTCGACCTTCTCCTCCTCTTCTGTTGGGTTGAATTTTTGCGTGTCAGCAAGCGATCCAAAGGTCACAGATTTGTAAATGTGTCTAATCTTGTGTACCTTCTTCAACGACGACGTTGGACTCTCCGACTCTCCATTGATCTCTTGGAAGCAATTCGACAGCAACATTGTCCCCTTGCACCGATCGGTTCAAGTTTGCACGACCGAGAATCAGGATCTGCGTTTCGACGCCATCCACTTTGGCGAATATGTATCCCTGTGATGATTGAATAAGGTGTTTGAGGACCGATAGACAGACATCGTTTTACGAGATTGAGGTTCCAAGCAATACAAACCTCCAAGTAGTTGTGGTGACTGATATTTAGTGTGCCTTGGTACAGAGTCTCGGCTTTGAGACCCCCCGAAATTTTCAAAGGCGACCAGTGCTACAGAAAATACGCACGTCAAGAACCCAGTCAAAAAAAAGAAGGAATTTTGAGTTATCTGTTACCAGCAACGCCGTTATAGTCCAAATGTGGAAAAGTGATCTCACCTCGTCGTACATGAACTTCTGCTTTCCGCCGGCATCTCCGCCATCTTCATCCACTGTTGCAACCATGTCGACCAGTTCCGGATGGTCGGTGGCTGCTTCGACATATTCTCTTACTTGTTTTTGCATCCCAGAACATCGATCAGCAAAATGAAGGCAGCCAAGCGAAAATCATTCAGGACTCACTTGAGAATGCGTTCAGATTGTCCTTCTTAGCCTTCTGTCGGTTGTCGGCGTCGTCCGTGAGCAGGCAAACACAACATCTGCCCTTGCCTGATGCAGGGGGGACGACGGTTTGCAAATGGTTCTGATACCATTTTGTAGCAAAACGAATCGCTAAGGAACAACAAGAGAACGCGAAACAAGACAGGTCCTTTCCGTCAGTTTCGGCAGGCCAGGTTTGCAATTCTTGTGTTAATCTGAGGCTGACCTCGATCGTTCCTGTCATTCGGAGATTCGTCCTTCTCCTTTTCGATATACGTTTCCCTACGAAGTCGAATAAGTCAGCTTGAAATATTCCGTCGGAACTCTTTCCCAGCCCCTGTTGCAATCTACCTGTGGAATTCGTTGGAGAACACATAGAATCTCCTTGCCGGGTCAGCTGTTAGGGTTCGTATCCGGTTGTACACCGGTACACTTCTGTGCCGGAGTTCTTCCAAGACGGTCTGTAAGATGATACCGTCTTTGAACGTCGGGTGCTCGATGACGTCAATCTATTGTATGAAGCATTTCCAGGAAAGGCGGTTTGAGCATTTGGGTCCAAAAACAAGAACTTTTTCTGACAACCGTTCGGTGAGAATAAGCAACCTGATGGTACAGCACGTTCGTATCCGGGATCAAATAATGAGGGGTTGGACATAGTGTGTTTTTCGTGGTCGCGGGTACTGTATCCAACAAGATCTTGGATAGTTGCTGGCAAGCGGGACAGTTTGGGATCCCGCAGCCGATGTCGTCGCGGAGATCTACAAGTCAACAGAGTGGAATTCCATTTCAACACCATCATCCTTGAGTACACTTTGGTCTGGTGATATATGCGTTTTGTAAAGAACGGTACGCACAATGTTCCTTCACGATCTTGACAACGGTGCCCTTCTTGGTCTTGCGTACAAAAGCCTTGTTTTGTAGCATCTGCAACGAAAAACGGGTGAATGAGAGGACTGAACTGGATCCGGGCGATAGACCACAAAGACCGCGAATTCAGGATGGAGGCGAGTGTGGGATCCCGACGGTGAGGAGCTTTTTGTCAAGACCCTGCAGGGCGCTTAAGCTCACCTTAAACAACCAACTTTTTTGTTGTACCTGGTGACACAAGGAAACACGGATGAAGGCAAAACTCAGGGCGACACTGGTTGGCGGAGTATTGAGTTCTTGAGGAATTTTCGATTGAGGTAGGTAGCAGTAACATCTTTATTACTCGAATCTTATACAAATCATGCAGAGAGACCCCTGAAAATGCCTACCAAGTTCATCGTTCACCCTGCCGACCCACATATCCGCCCCATCCACCCCGCATCGCTTCGTTTGGATTTGTGGGTGGATACCCATGCATCAATCTCGGATGGTTGGATCCTCCAACCCCGGAAGGACCCATACTTGCAGGATCCCCACCAACGCCATATCCCGTGTTCACGTTCTGACCGCCATACTGCCCACCATACGCCGCTCCAGGTGCGCCAGTCGGTGGTGGTGCCGGCGCGGCTGGATTGCCCATCATTCCATATTGTTGATGACCACTAGATCCTCCCATCCCCATTGCGTTGGAGGCACCAGCCAACCCCATCATATTACTCATATTACCCAAGGCCTGGTTCATACCTCCTACCGATGTACCGCTCAGACCGTTTAGGAGCGCCGCTGCGGCGGCAAGCGCGTTGTTCTGAGGGGCAGCCATCGCTGGCCCAGTCGGATACATCGGTTGACTTGGGTTGTAGCCCGGCATGTGTCCCCACGATTGCGCAGGTGGCTGATGTGACTGCGGTGGTGCCGAAGGACCTGAAGCACCAGAAGGATGGACAGTCGGAGCTGCCGGGGTCGTGGGCATATGCTGCGAAGGCTGAACCGTTGGTAGATATGGATTCGGGACTGAAGGTTGCTGTAACGTCGAAAAGTGTGGAGATGAATGTGATTGTTGTTGCTGCTGAGCGGCGTTGGCTAAGGTGGCGAGGAAGTGCGCTTTTGCCCAGGTATTTGGATCCACATTCAATCCCGGGGTCGGTTGGTTACCGAAACCGTAGTTGAATCCCTGCTGCGAAGCGGCGGCTACGGCAGCGGCAGCACTAAGCACATTTCCAGGATGCTGCGGCATAAAGGGCGAGACCATAGGCATCGACGGCGTTTGCGCTTGAAACAGGTTTCCGAATCCCCCCGCGAAACCGCCAGATGTCAACATCGACAAAAATTGCGCCGCAGCTTGTTGCATGTTCCCCTTGTCCGGACGAGATGCACCAGCTCCTGTGGCGTGATGGTTGTTGTTTTTACTGACTTGTATGAGGGCAGTCGACAATGACTGATCCTCCTCTCTGCTTCGAGAGCGAATAGCATCTGGTGGTTGTGAGGTGAAGTCATCCTCTCTCTGGCTTGATGCATGTCCGGGTTGATTTTTCTGCGGCGACGGTCCATTGCGGTGCGACCTATCCCATTCCGATTCTTGGTTCATCCGTCGTGCGGTTGACCTTTCCCTCTCCCTCTCCCTTTCCCTCTCCCTCTCCCTCTCCCTTTCCCTTTCCCTCTCTCTCTCTTTCTCTCTTAACCTCTCCCGTTCCCGTTCCCTATCTCTCTCCCAGTCCCGCTCTCGGTCAACCTTCAATCGATCAGGGCCACCGTATGACCCCCTCACACCAACAGGCTCCCGTTTCTCTCCTTCCCACCTCTTGTCCTCCCATCGCTCCTTCGATGGCATACGAGAATGTGATGGTGACTCCTTCGGTGTGTTAGTGCCAGTGGTTTCGTTACCAGACTCTTCAACACCAGTGATCTCTCCTTCCTCCATTTCGTCCATGTCCATAGATGATGTTTCAAGCGGCGGAGGACGATAATCAGCTTCATCTTCCTGCTTTGGTCGCATGGATTTCTCGGGCCAGCGCATCGATGCAGTCGACGATGATCTGGATGACGGCTGAGAATTGAGCGGTGCTGCTGAAGATGGAGAGCCCAATGTTCCCTTCGTTCTCAACGTGGAAGACTTCGCTGACTGTCGTCCCGACAAACCAGCAGGCCTTGTTTCGAGTGCCCCCTGTTTAGGATCATCAACAGATCGTAGATGGAACTTCAATCCCGGTATCGTGTCCTCTTCTTCTATCTCCGCAGTTCCGTTGCTAAGTATTGGTGATGTTTCTGTCCTTTTCGGGCTCTTGGCCGCCGCCCTACTCCGAAGCGCTTGCTGGCGAAGCATGGCGGCCAAGGCAGCAGCAGTCTTTTCCGCACTCAACAACGGTTCACCACCATCACCATAACCGGAATCCGACCCTTTCTGGCTTCCAGCGCGCTGTTCTTTTTCCTTCCTTCTCTCCTCCACACCTTCAGGAGCAACATTCAAAGATTTAGTCCCAAGGACTGATGGAACACCAGGAACGCCGTTCTCGCTGCTCGTCGACTTATTCAACCCTGGGATAACAACGTGTTCTGTCATCTCTGTAACCAGGGCCGTATGCGTTTCGAATGATGGGGTTATCTGTTGAATAGGATGTATCACGGCCGCGGCCTTCTCCCCCTTGTCCTCATCTTTTGGTTGCTGTTGTTTTGCAATGGCGGAGTGTGCCTGCGATGTCTCCATCGACAGCGTATTGGCACCAGTCAGATCGACGATTGGTGCTACTGTTGATGTTTCCGATCTAGTTTCCACGTTTAGCGAGACCTTTTCAGCGGCTGGTGTGTGTTTCTCGGGCTCAGGCGTTTGCGTGCGTGAAGGAGACCGTGACCTCTGAACTTGCTCACGCAGCTCTAGCAGTAACTTCGATGCGATCAGGTCGGATTTCGGCTGCGTAAGCTGTAGGGCGGAGTTGGCTTTCGCTGCGATCGATGATGGGATCGGAGATGGTTCTTGGAGGGATGCCTTCGGTAGAGAGCCGACCCCCGATTTCGCTGGTGCAGCCGACGATTGGGGAATCAATGTCGTGGCTCTAGGAACCTGCTGCGATATCGGAGGCTTGGGTACCAGTAAGTCCTCAACAACGGTCACCTCCCGAGAAATCTCAGCACTGTTGACGGCAAGGCGTGGCTGCTCAGTAGTCTTCGCTGTTGATTTGCTCACAACAACCCCACTGCCTTGCTTCCCTGCGTTAGCGGTGGCCGACTGTGGGCGAGAAGCCACTTTGAAACGACCAGGAGTGATACTGACAGGTCCATTCGTCGAAAATGAAAAGGTTTCTTCTTCAACATCATTGGCAAGGAGCGGATTCGACGACGACATGATGTCCGAGACTGTGGCTGGACGTTTGAGAGTCGAGGAGGTGCTCCCCCTCCTTTGTAGCGAAGCCTCTGCATGGCGGTTCCCACCTTCTTCCTCGATCCGTTTCAAAGGGGCACTGACCACCGCAAATGTTTCATCGGTAATCGATGGCTCCACTTTCCTTCGTTTTGATGAGGCCAGAGCCTGCGAGCCTGGTCCCTCAAGCTCTGAGATATCAGCCTTGGATGGGCAGCCTCCAACTTTGGTGACCGTTTTCGCATTTATTTCGCCCTCATCCTCCACATCACGAGCTCTTTTCACGTCTTTCCCTCCCTCAGCGATGACCACTTGGATGCTGGCCAGCTCCTGGTCCAGTTCCTTCTGTACCTTTTCCAGTCTCTGAACAGTCTCTTCCTCCTTTCTGAGTTCCTCGACAAGTTCCTTGACTCTTTTCCGCGCCCCCTCCAATGCTACATCGTTCTGACCCTTCAACTTACGTACTTCCGCCATTCTTGATATTGATGCTGAACGGCTTTGCTGATGTGATTTACATTCATCGCTCGAAAGGACGGGTTGCTTTTCGCTGACAGACAGAGCCGTTGCAGCTGGAGAGGAGTCGTTCGCAAGCACAATACCTGCCCCCGAAGGTGGTAATGACTGTGGTTGTTGCGACGATTTCGGCAGCACAATGCTGCGATCCTCTGGGAAATCAGTTGATTCTCCAATCGGTACACTCGTCTTCCTTTCGACAGCCACCGCATCAACAACAGATTTGCTCCCACGGGATTCCTGTCCACTGGAATGCTGCTGTGAGGGAATAGACGATTCTGAAATATGAACGATTCCGCCACCATCCATGTCGTCTTCATCCATATCAATATCCATGTCTTCGTCATCCGATATCGGGGACGCCAGGTCCAACTCAGATGTTTTACCTTGATCTTGCCCATCATGGGCACCTTTGGAGGTGTTTACCATAGGCATATTTTGCGATTGTGGACGCTTAGTCACGGGATTTGAGTTGTTGGTCAGAGTCGAGGCATTCGAAATGTCGGCAGCATTCGTAACCTTCTTTGGTGGGTTTATCTGCGAACGGTTCCTTGGAGGGAACGGAGTCTGGAATCGTGGGAGTTTGCGGACGGGGGGAACAGCCGGTGGCTCAGGGTTCTTCGAAGACTGTATGTGACGACTTGACACCGACGGCTGCCCGATAGGAATTCCCAAGGTCTTCAAGGAACTCGGTGGAGGAATGACATCCAACGCAACCGCTGGCTGTGATGACTTTCCTTCAGTGGATGGACTCTTCTGCTCTTTCTCCTCCGAAGTCGGTTTGGGTACAGACGCACTTTTCGACGGGGAGGGTACTGAAGTTGGATAAGCCGATAGAGGACTTTCCAGCTCCATATCAACGTCGACATCCGTCGGTTCATCGATGGGGCGAACAGCACCAACGGAAGGAACGTCAACAATCGCCGATTTGGACGATGATTCCGACCGAGATACGGACTTCACAGTCGATCCAGCGTCTGTCGACTTTGCAACAGACACTCTTGGTTTGACATGATCGGTTGGTGCCGAGACGGCTGGTTCCGTTGTGGTGTTGAATGTCGTTGCGCTGCCCTCAGTGGTCGGCCCTTTCTTTGGTAAAACCCAAGGCATGGATCTGCTCGTCGTTTGTGGGAAGTATTTGTTGAGATCGATCGCAGCGAGTTGAACAGGACTTTGGGAAACCGGCGCAGAAGGCACAGATGGCTTGTGAGCTGCTAGCGGGAAAATCGAAGTGATATTCGTTCCAGACGGCTTTACACCATCTGTGGCTATTTTACGTTCGGTCGATGGGCGGTCGGATGAAGACATTTTTTGCGCGCTTTTTCCTGTAGTTTCTGCATCGGCATGCGCTTTGAGCACGGTTGCATTCGAAGCCAATAACGTCGTTTTCGTCTGGTTTTGATGTGTGCCGTCTTTCTGAATACTCTTTTGCAGAGATGCAACCTCTTTTACTGTCGACACAGCTTCAGCTGCGGGTATTTGGGTTGCGGTGGTTGGTTTTTCGTCATCTTTGGGATTGTGGTTAACATGGCCGATAGAATCCAAAGGGAAAAAGCGGGATGTGAAAACAACTGGAGGGGTCGTCGAAGGTGTTGATGGAATGGCTGTATGTGTTTCTCCTGATGACGTTCCAGTGGTCTTCGATTGTTCTGGTTCTGGTGAAGCGGTGCGCTTGACGTGAAGTTCGGATGCAGATGCACTGGAGGTCGATGGAAGCCCCGGTGGGACTTCTGCGCTCGCGACTGTTTTTTCATTAAAGACCGGCTCCTCCGGTGGATTCGCTCTCACAGTCGAAACCTTGAAGGCAGGAGTACAGGCATCATGAACAACCCAAATCTTGATTCGACATGGAAAGGACGACTCGATGTAGCTTAAATTACCTCTGGGCCAGAACGCGACGGTTTCGATTCTGACAAGGCTTGAGAAGAAGCCTTTGGCATGGATGAGCTGGCGTGCTCTACAGCAGAGGAGCGGCCGGGACTTTTCGGGCGAGTGGCGTTTCGATTTCTTTCGGGACTATCCCTGAAATTAATTCATGTAAGATCAATGACGTCCAGTACAAAGAGCGATTTAGGCCGAAAGAAATCACGACATGATATTTACGAGGCATCGGGAAGACTGGGTCGTCTGTGCCGAATCGCCTGAATTAGGAGTTTTTGGCTTACTTTTCAGGGGATGAATGGACAGGTTGGATGTTCGGTAGCGACTGCTGTTGATGCCGACGATTGAAGGCCATGTTATCATGAATTCCGATGGTTTGACACAGCTCCCTGTCGGACACGCCCTTATAACGCAGTTCACCGATAAGTTGGACAACCGCAGGGGCCACTGTTGTATCCAAGGATTGCACATATCGTTCGAGGAGGGTGGTGGGTTCAGTTATCGATGGTTCGTCCGCCATTTTGATACCTAAATTTCCATAAACCTGATGAGAAAAGCAGGAAACTTGGTCAAATGGTCTTCTAGAGGTCGAGCCAGGTCTACTAACCCTGGGAGCTTATGCCTTCCGAAAACAAGCTGTGATGGGCAGACGGGCTTTGAGTAAAGTAGCAAATACAAATGGACAGGGAAACGGCTGATGACAACTGTCGAAGGCGATCGACGTCATATCTCCTGTGAAGAACTCCGAAGTTGATCCATGCTCAAAGGTCCACAAGGATGCCGCACTGCGATGACTCAACCTCAAGCACTTATCTACCGGACATGTACTTTTTGAACTTTTGCCTTTCAGCGCAGAAGACCTTCCTTCAATTTCTTCCCACTTCAACAGCAGTGCTATGTTGGTCCGCGGAAGTTCCGGGCCGATCCCTTCCTAAGAAACACCTCGCACCATTCCTCAGACGGTAGGACCCCAGCTCTTATTGTGAGTCGAAGATTCCACCTTGTTTGCGACAAATCGGTTTCTGAGGTGAGTCTGGAGCTTGGTCGAAAAACAGGACTTTCGACAGGGTGACTCACGTCAAAGCCTTCTCACGACAAGAGAGAAGGCTGACACTGCGACCCCGGAAACCGTGTCCGCAAAGATCCCTCATCAGCCCCATCTGCGTATACCGTCCAAGGTTACAATGCACGGGCCTAGCGATTCTCGCAAAAAATGTTGCCTCCGCTTTGGAAAGTATTCTCTCTTCTTTTGAAAGGCGTGTGATCATACCTTGCTGTTTAGACCCTGCGCAACTGAACTTGAGCAAGGCCTCAGTCCCCCGAAAACTACCAGCGGAAAACTTCCCGGACTTCAATGTGTCGTAGAATGTCGTAGAATGGTCGAATGAACCGGCGGCAAACGTAACTGCGACTAATGTGTGGCCTGATGTCTCACGTCTGAAGGAGTATCAAGCTGAGTGTGTCAAGGGGAGTTCCAGGAGTTGTCAGCAACCTTGGAGCACAAAAATGCAGTCTTAGGTGGGACAAGTGTTACTCCACCCCAAACTCACCCTCCGATAAAGGTAGGCAGCGAAGTCAGCGGAGTTTGACCTTTGCAGCAGTGACTCGGTCAGGACTATGCCTCAGAATGTGAGCTTCGGATACCTACAACGACATATGCCGTACGCTCCTTTGTAATTTCTCGCGACGAAACCGGGAGGGACAGAAAAGAAAAACTTCTGGAATAGGAAAATCGCTGAATTTGTTCCGCTCCCCCTCTTAAAGGGTGGGGCGATTGAGCTTTCCTTCGAGAGGAGTCGACACAGCTCTTCAAATGACGTTAGGCAAAAGACTGTAAAAAGCTGTCCAATTGATTGTCCCCCAAATCGGACTCTTGCAAAAAGGCAGGGCATTAGGAATCCAGCATGGTGTGCTCTTCCGTCCTGACTCGTCGCCAACATCATGTCAGCGACACAAACTTCCACCGGCACCTGTTGCACCGCCGTGACAAAAGCAGAGACAGCACCTTCCCAGACAACCCTTCATGTTCCCCCCATTCCAGTCGCCCGGGAACATGCTCAAGGATCTCCACAATCAAGCGAGAACATCGAGAAATCAACCGCTACAACTATGCAGGACAGGCTTGATGTCTCGAGCGTGAGGGTGCAGGAGAGGGGAAGTGAGGGAAGCTAGCAGGGGTTTGCCACAGAAGACAAAACAATTACACACACCTTTCTGTACAGACATTGTGATGGAAACGACAGCACGGGGCTTCTGAATGCAGCCAACAAAGAAACACCTGATTACGTAACCGGAGCACTCCTCAATACCAGGTTGTAGTTATATATGCTCTACACAATCCACGTCCATGAATGTGAGGATTTATGCTATGGTTGCACCCTTCAATGATTTTACCGTGCACACACCCTTCAGCGTTTGGAATGGTGCTTGCCCGTCGAAGACCGCAACTAGGTCATCACCGGTCTTGAACTTCGCAGCACATTTCTCGAAGATCTTGTGCTTCGGGTTGAGTTGCTTCTCTGGTTTGTGTTCGTAACCCTTGAAGGTAACCTTGTCCCCGGGCTCCGAGCCTTCTGGTGGGTCAACGAGCTCCACAATTGTCTTGTCGGCGTTTGAGGCGGCCAAGACCATACCTTGGGAGAGGATACCTCGTAATTTGGCAGGCTTGAGGTTGGCAACGACCAGAACGTTCCGGTTTTGGAGTTCCGAGAGTGGGATGAACTTGGCAAGTCCACTGACGATTGTCCTTGGCGATTCTTCACCCAAATCGATAGTTTCGACGTAGAGAGCTTCAGCATCAGGATGCGGTTTTGCCTCGATGATACGGCCGACCCGAATATCTGAATAAAGACCATGAAAACAAGGAGTGAGCACTCAGAAAGATGAACATCGCAGACAATCCCTTATCTCGGAATGACCAATAAATCCTTCATACCTAATTTAGAGATGTCATCAACGATGGCGGGCTTGGGAACTGGGTAGGCGTCGGCGGCAAGCTTTTGCAAGAACGGATGTTGGAACTTCTTCCGGATGGGTTCCAGGAGGGAGTTAAGCGCATCAGCAGCCCCTTTTTTGAGATCTCCCGGGTGGAGTTTTTTTTCCCTGAACGCGTCTTCCAACTCTTGGTAGACGGAAAACGAAACATTCCCGCCGTACTTCTCGGGACGCTTGATCGTGAAAGACCATTGACCGTCGTGTTTGAGAGACATAACGGGGAAGATCACGATCTTCATGAAAGCCAAGATGGGGTTGTCGTCCACGTTCCCTTCCTCACAGAATGCCTTCTTGAGTTTGCGCTCCACCGATTTTTCATCGTCGAGAAGGTCGATTTTCGAATCGGGATCTGACGAGCTCATTTTTGCACCGCTGAGACCGCCGACCATCACGTTCATCAAGTGGGCACGTTTCTTGTAGCCAAGAGCGGGGAGGTACTTTTCGGCAAATACGAAAATCTTACGTTGGTCCACACCTCCAAATTGCGCATCCACCTGCAAGTACTCCTCGTCCAAGGCCTGAAGACCGGGGTAGATGAGACCGGACAACAAAGGCGAATCGACCTGCTTCACGACCTCTGCACCAGCCTTCTTGGCGTCGTGCTCGGTGACGATGGCCGCAAGCCGGTAGGCGTCCAAAGTGTACTTCTCCGACAGCTGATAAGAGGTACCAACCACGAACTTGAGCTTGTCCACAGGGACGTTGATGGACTCAAGCATGGTTTTAATGAGCTTTTCGTAATATTGCGTTCTCAGCTCAAGGAGGTCCCATGGTGCCTTCATATTGTCCAGGTACGCATGGAGGTTGGCGAGCAAGATCGTGACCTGAACAACGAAACGCAGTTTAAAATCCGACCTGTTTTGAGTCCAACTGCTAACCCAACAAACAACAAGATGCAGAATGCGGGCGAGACGAAGTAATCCCATCCAGCAGAAAATCACATGACAAGAATGGGCGATGGAGGCTCTCGCAAGTCAGGTGTTTAAAACGGCTCTCCACGTACATGACAACCGGCCTTCAAAAAGTCTGCAATTTTTGACATGGGAACGAAGTAGGCGATGTGGGGTTTGCCGGTTGGGGCAGTTCCCCAGTACAGGTTGAGATCCCTCTCAGCCAGAATTTTTTTGATCTCGTCGGCACCAAGAACCTCCTGAAGGTTCCGAGAAATGAGTTCGTACCTGTTGTTACAAGAAGCAGCGGTCGGTTAGTTACTGCAAAATGACTGCCAACTGCACACTGTTTCTGCAAACCACTACCATCCAAGACCGCGATGCAAAAACGCATACATACTTTTCATCGATAGAGAGCGCCATGTTGGTATCGGGGTTCCGTTGATGGAGAAGAGGAAGCGCCGTCCTGCTATTCTTCGATTTGCACGAGGTTTTTCTCGTTTTTTTTGGGTCGTATCACCCAAGTGTAAGGGCTTGGCGGGTCTGCGTTCGAACCACAACGAGAGCTGGGAATCATTCATAGTTTGACACCTGCGACAGGTGGGAAGCAGGGTGGGAAGCGTGGGTGGGAGCCTGGGGGGGAACTGTGT
>JADGJF010000491.1:0-19299 GCA_027596845.1 Quaeritorhiza haematococci | reverse complement strand
CCTACCCACCCAGCCCACGGATCTTCGTACCCCTGCTTTTCAATGCAAAACAAAGGTGGTCGCATCCTTGTGAAGAGTCGTCTAGTGCGAGGGCCTTGAGGGTCATGTGGATCACCACCAAACCCTATAGAGACGCCTAATCATTAGATCTGCTTGTCAACTTTATTGCTACCTATAATACAGTTACCACTACTAATGTGCGCGACTAGAACTCAATCTGGAACTCAGTAGACGTCCCAAGTTGCTGCCATAATATGCCATTTCGACCTTTTGCAACACTGCTTTGGGAAAATGCGGCTGCACCTCCTTTATCCGTGGAGATCTCGTGTGACCATGGCCTAGTGCAGTTTCTTTCAAGCCGAAAAACAAGACATCGTTGACGTCAAAATTCCACCTCCCTTCTTCCCTTTCTTCGGTCGCCTGTTCTGGACCACCACAACAACCATGCCCGCCTTGAAAAGAAAACATCCCGAGCACCTGATCGGTGAGTTAAACGAATCTCCATGACCGTTTGTCCTGCCGCAGGCTCTTGCAAGCTACAAAGCACCTTGTCGTGAACCCAGTCATTAACACTTAGGGAAAACCATTCCCCCTGCATCTAAATTTTCAGGTGGTGCCGACATCGTTCGGACTACGGTCGTTTGCACCGTTGGGCCAGGTTAGTACAGTACAGGCTACCTTGTTCCGTCTTCACCTTCTGTCTTTCCTCAGCCGAGCGAAAACTGGGTGCTCACTTAATATGCTAACTTCGGTTTGAACCTCTTTCATCACCACCGCACGAACAGCATCTCATTCGAAGGAAATCATCGCCAGTCTTGTTGAAGGCGGGATGCACATTATCCGCATAAACATGGCCCACTCCTCTCACGACTTCGCACTCAAGGTGATCAAGGACGTCCGCGAATACCTGAAAGAAACAAACCACACGGCTCAAGTTGGTAAGTATCTGGAACCCTGCTCTCAACAGAATATCGAAACTTGCACTGTCTTCTGTCTCCCTGTTCGTGTTGCTAAACCGTTCCAATATCGGCCCACTTGGCCCCTTTCTCCCATTGATTCGTGCTAGCCATCTGGTTGGACATCAACGGCCCGAAGGTTCGGACGGGGAGACTCCAGGATGGAAAGCCCGTCTTCGTCCAAGCTGGCGATGATTTCTTCTTCGTTAACGACGAAAACTTAATTGGTGACAGCACCCGCATTGCCACCACCTACACGAAGGAGCTCGTCAACATTGGTGACAAGATGTATGTTGGTAAGTGATCCCGATGCACACATCGTTTATCGCAACGTCGATCTGCACAAGTATTCTCAACATTTGATTCGGGGCGACGTCTATACGTATGGTTTTCAGATGATGGTCTTCTATCATTCACCGTCGTTGAGAGATTGGAAAACTCTATTCGGACCACTGTGGACAATTCCGGTTACCTTGGACCCAACAAGGTAAAGCATGCATTCTGCTTCAGGTTTCCCTTGCTCCCTATTTCCAATGGCAAATGCTAACCTTTTCTTCAAATGCAGGGTATCAACTTCCCAAGTCACGTCATTGAGGACCTGCCCGCTGTCAGTGAAAAAGACAAGGCCGACATCAGCTTCGCCATTGAACAAGGTGTCGATTTCATTTCCGTGTCGTGCATCCGGAATATCGACGATGTTGAGGAAGTGCGGCTACTTCTCGGCAACTCAAAGATCAAGTTGCTTGCCAAAATCGAAAATGGACGGGGGATGGAGAACTTCAACAGCATTCTGAAGATGGCCGATGGGATTGTGATCGACCGTGGTTACCTGGGTGCCGAAGTTGATGTCGAGACGGTGGCGACTGCTCAGAAGAAAATGATTGCACTGGTGGGGACCCCAGCTTCTGATGGTTCTAGCGCATATTTCTCCATTTCGCATTGTCCCGTGCTAATACCAACGCTTCAAAATGCAAACAGGCGAACATGGCTGGGAAGCCTGTTCTGGTTGCAAACCAGGTGCTTGAGTCAATGAGATCCCACCCGCGGCCCAGCCGTTCGGAGGCAGCAGGTAAGACTTTTTCTCGTTCGGTTCGGTCAGTGAAAAAAGGTGTAGAAGACGCGCACATGTGCTTACGTCATTTATGTGATATTGTCAGATATCGCCAACGCTGTGCTCGATGGTGTGGACGGTCTTGTTCTTTCGGCAGAAACTGCAGTTGGTAAGTGATTCCGGAAGACCTTTTCATGTGCCAAGTCGTTGGAGGATGAGCATGTGAACCGTTGAGTAACACCTGGTTCCATGGTTATGTAGGTCAATACGTCCTGGAAGCGCTGGCCACTCTCCGGCGGATTGCATTGCAGGCTGAACGCAACACCAACTACCTCGAGTACCAATTGAAGCAAATGCGCTCCATCCCAAAACCCATCGCCGTGTCAGAATCCATCGCCTCCTCAGCTGTCTCTTGTGCCAGACAGGTGAACGCCTCCATCATCATTTGCCCCACTGAACTTGGTGGCACTGCCAGATTGGTCGCGAAATACCGCCCGACCATCCCTGTTGTCGCCGCAACATTAATCGAACAGACATCACGCCAGTTGAGCATGAGCTTCGGCGTTGTCTCCTACTACCACAATGGAAGTCCGGTAAGAGTCCAGACCAGTGTCGCTGATTCAAAGCCTTCGTATTTCATGAAGAAAAAATTGTGACTGACAATCAATACTCCTGTCCGCTCACCATTTCAGGATGATATTGTTCACGAGACAATGCGTAAGTGTGCGACCAGTGTGCGTGATATAGATGCAATCGATGAACGTTCATGCTCACATATAATGATTGATTTGCTTTGTAACAGGTTTCGCCGTGGAAGTCGGTTTGTGTTCCCCCGGTCAGATCGCCGTCATCACTTCGGGTCAGGTCATCGGTTTCTTGGAAGGTAAAGTGTCCATGCATGATTCTCTGTCTCTTTCTCTCGATGCCGGAACGAGCAACTCACGCCCGGTTCGTTTTCCTCGACTGTAGGCACCACGACGAAGATGCAGGTCTTGAAGATCCCCGAGTTCAACTAGATTTTGTGACCTAAACTTCCTGAGAACTTTTTGACAATCTTTTTGACAATGAACACTCTGGATCGGACCCTCTTGTATTGTAAATCGTATGCTTTTTAGTATTAAAGGTGCCAAGTATCTGGGTGTGAAGTTACGGATATTGGATTACGACTCCATGTCCTGTGTGTGAGGGGTGTGGTAGACAGTTTCCGCCTCTGCAGCCTGCTTAAATGACGGCGGCTATTCACACTCCAAAGATCCTCGAGAATACATCGCTCCTGCTACATCAGTAAGTTGACTAGAATAGGACTGACCCGCTCATCTAGAGCAACCTAAATGGGTTTTCATAGGGCACGGACTGGGTTTGCAACAAACTCTCTTCAAAAGCGAAAGCTCTTTTCGTCCATTATCCATCCACTCTTGGTCTCGTTCCATGGGCCGTCTGACCAGACCAGTCTCAAAGACGGCTCAGAAGATATCCAGACCAGAGGTACCGTGAAACAGGTGAGAGTCTTAGATTATTTGCGACTCTTCTGCCACACGCGTGGAGCAGGAGCAGAAGAATTTGAAGGACAGCTCTTTCCCCACAATATCGCGATACATATTTGCTGAAGAACGTCCCTTCACAGCAGCTTTATCTTTTGGGCATGATTTCTAAGATATTATGCTGTTAGTTTGACTGGTTTCTTGACAGCATGGTTAGGAAGTCTGGCACACAGGTGGGTGGTCGGAGTTTGAATTTGATGGGAGTTTTCCAGAATGTACGGCGTCCGTACCAAAGGCTACATAGCAAAGAGCAGTGTATTTAATATGAAGAGCTTCAATATATTCGCCCCAGAACGTAGGTCACTTTCATAGCACGACCAAAAACCTGCTGCTGGGCATTATTGGATTATGGAGCGAAATTGGTTTACAGGGGCGCTCCTTCCATAAAACCTTCTCCAAAAGACCAGTTACACACATACAAAAACTCCAAAATGACTTTGAGCAAGCCGCAAATTATCACACACATTCACAAAAGCGTCCCATACACGCCGTACGATATCAAATGGATCCCCTGTTCGGCCAGATTCGTTGTCATCGGACAGCACGCTCGGGGGACGGGTGTCTTAGAAGTCTACGAGCTTGATCATGGAGAAGCGAAAGTGATCCAACAGGTGGGGAAATGAACAGGGTGGAGACAAGGGACGAGTCGGACTTTTTTCTCATCTGTAAACTTTGTCTGCAATCCACCATCGATCCGACCCAAAGACAGAGAAAAAGGATGCTTTTAAATGCGGCACATTCGGAGCCTCTCCCTTGCACACGCGGCACTTTGCAACCGGGGATTTTAGTGGAAGGCTGTCACTCTGGGATCTAGATCGCACCGAACTGCCAGTGTTCTCGGTTCAGGCGCACGATCAAATCATCAATTGCATAGACGGATGTGGTGGGATCGGTGTTCAATCGGGTCCGCCGGAAATCGCTACCGGAAGTCGTGATGGTATGCCCTAGACGTTGTTGAATTCGTGCAGTCGGCGTCATGTCAGGTTGATCTCAAACTCTTGAACCTTACCCCGAAACGGTGTGTTTGTGTCGTAGGTATGGTCAAGATCTGGGACACACGACAAAAGGACAAACCTGTTGCGAAAATAGGCCCCAAAGACAATGAAGAAGTCAGAGATACATGGGCAGTTGCATTCGGTAAGTCTAAATGAATCTCATTTTCACTCATGGGGATCGGTACATGCGTTCGGCCTTCTTTTGACGATCTCACTTTTTTATTTCAAGGCAACTCGTTCAATGACGATGAAAGGATGCTTTGTGCTGGGTATGATAACGGAGACGTTAAAATGTTCGACTTGAGGACAATGTCGCTGTTGTGGGACACCAACGTCAAGAATGGGGTGAGTGATCGCCACTGCGACTTTATGATCTGGATGCCAAATTCTTATACGATTGTTATTCCGTGAACATAGGTTTGCTCGACTGAGTTCGATCGTAAGGACATCAAAATGAACAAGTTGGTGGTCACCGGCTTGGAAGCAAACTTCAGCGTTTTTGACCTACGAACCAGACATCCGAAGAAAGGTTTCTCGTCGCTGGTGGAAAAAGTGAGTGACGGTTTTGCCCGGTAATTTTTCTACCACGATTAGTGAAATGATAGGTGCCTATGACTAATATCTGCCGAAATATAACAAGGCACATGATGGGTCGACCATCTGGACAGTGAAGCATTCTCCTCACAATCGGGATATATTCATGACCTCTGGAGGAAATGGGCAACTGAATCTCTACAAATAGTAAGTCTCGCTTGCGGTCATTTTGTCTTCCCCAATTTTGTGCTATGTTGTTTGGATCTTCCACTCCAGTATCCTTGCTTCCGTAGGTTTCGCTCACTGACGGCTTCTACTTATTCCCCCCCCCCCAGCAACTACCCGCAACAACGGCAGAAGAAAGAAATGAACACCGACTTTATCGAGGGCGTTATGGGAAATGTGGATCTCATCAGTAGTGCGAATGTTGCAGAACAGCCTGTTGCAGCATTCGACTGGAGTCCGGACAAGATGGGATTATGTGCCTTCACGGCATTTGATCAAGCAATCAGAGTTGGGATTGTGACGAAACTGAATCAGTATTAAATTAACTTTCTTTACTAGCCATTATTGTTTATATCTTATTTTTCTTGTTTGGATTCCGCAATACGATTGATCATTTCCTTCAGCGCCGCGATTTCCTGTTCTTGCGCGAGCATCTTCTGTTCCATATTCATGAGTTTCTTTCGCATCTCAGTCTAAAAATTCAGCCCATGACCGTGTCAGATGGATAACATCGAGCAGAAAATGATGAACAGAGAAAAAGAAAGAAGAGACTAAACGGACCAGCATCGCAAATGGAAGTTGCGCGTGTTGATCTTCAGATGCGCAGAAAGGATTGTCAGGATCGCGAGGCGATTGTGGTGGTTCTTCCAAATCTCGCTTTGTCTCGGCTGGCGCAACAGGAGATGTGTTCGGCGCCCTCTCTCCCGGATTTGTTTGCACCACGTTATCTGGTTCCGATCTTTCACCTTCACTGCCTGGCCTTTCCACGGATACCACCGATGAAGATGAGTCCGAAAAGTCGACTGCCGCATCAATCGTTGGGGACCTGATGATCGTATCCGTCGGTTCCAGCCGGACGACAGACTTGACTGGAGATGTAACAGCACATATGATCGGATACTTCTGGATGTGTGTTTTCGTCGGAGACATCGGCGGTTTTGTTCGTTCTGACTTGACGCTGAGATCACCCAACGCGTATTCTGAGTAAACGGATCCTGCAATTTTCGATGTGGGTGTATACTGCCCCTCTCCCTGCTGACCGGCGGAGTGGTCAAATATTCGTAAGTCGGGTGACTCCATTGATGTGCGGAATGATCCTTGACCTGTATATCCCACCTTCAAGTCCGATGGCATTCCTTCGTTCGAGAGTAGGTGCTGGTCGCATAGTGAGCGATTCGCCGGTTTGGAGGATTCCGAAGGGCCTTGGAAAAACTGATACCAGACGACCTCACTTTCTCTGGGCGTGCGATTGTTAGGAAGGATAGGCGACATCGACTTGAAAGATGCAGAGGGAGCCTCGCTCGATGAACTTGAAGAACTCGAGGACATCAGGGACCTGTTGATTGTAGTAGGCAATTCCCCAAACCGAGACCATTCTTCTGGTTCTTGCGATCCTCTGAATTCCGTTGAAGGCGACTCGTCGTGAATGAGGCTGCTCGGACTAGCAGCGATAACAATCGCACTAACCTTTGCAAGGGAGCATCGTTTTCAGACTCCTCGTTGTCCCATAAAGCCATATTCGCAAGCATCTTGGGCTTCTTCGCCTTCTTTGAGGAAGTAATGTTGTCCAGATCAACTTGCGAAGGGGAAGATCAACGTCACTTAAGCTCGTGGGTCCAGCAGCTAGAAGAGCACCCAAAGTCATATGTCCTTTACCAGACTGTCTTTCTAGGTACTTCAAATCCCAGTTCTGGACTTTTCGCTTGCTTGACTCGTTTGTCGCATCCTCTTCATGTTCTTCCCAAGCGTTTGGGGAGTTTGGTCCAAGGAGGTTCGTGAACTGTTTCACACTGTTGCGAGGTGTTTGGGAGAGTCGCGAACGAATCTTCTGTCGTGTAAAGAAATCCCGTTGCTATTGGTTGTTTTGGAGGATGGCAGCGTAGTGAGTTGCCATGGCTGTGGGGGAAAGTTGGGGGGAAGTGAATTGAAAGGCTTTTGGGAAAACCTCACCTTCTGCAACTCGTCCTTCACTTTCATTTTCGCCATGCGCTTTCCACCTGTCCAGTTCATGTTTCAGGCCGGTTTATCCAAGTCTCTTTGGGTCTGCTTTGGTGGGGGTGGGGGAGGGGAGGGGTCGTTCGCGAATGTCCGAAATGTCAAGATGGAACAGGGGTCTTGTCCAACCCTTGACAAATTGTGGTTGCTGTGGTAGTTGTGGAAGGTCTGGGGATTTGGACAAGTCTTTCTTTATTCAGCTTTCAGCTACAAAATCAACATGCCAGCCAAAGTCGAAACGATCATTCATGCATATGGAATCAGTGTAATATTATTGGAACAACAAAGATACTTTCATAAAATCTTTACAGAATATGATTAATGAAGAATGTGAAGCGTGCACCACTATTCCCCCCCTCCTTCATACTGCTGCAGCCATCGCAATAGCATAAGATCCGCTGTGACTGATAGTAACCTTCACCTCTTTCAAACCCACTTTCGAAACCGCCTCTTTTGCACCCCCATGAAACTTGACAACCGGTGCTTTCCCTTCCTCTCGCAGAATTTCGACATCGTTCAATGGCGCCCCAGACCCTTTATCCCAAACAATCTGATCGCCAGCAGCGCTGCTGACCGCCTTGATCACGGCTTCCTTTGCTGCCCACCGACCAGCGAAGCTTTCTTGTGGATTGGCTTGCTTCGCGCAGTAGTCCACCTCTGCGTTCGTAAAGTTTCGTTTGACAAAGAGGTCGTTGGCCACATTGACTTCGGAGATCAGCTGCACGTCCAATCCTATTCCTTTGCTTGATGGTGAGATGTCCAGAAGGTTTTTGGTAACGTCGAGATCTGGCTTAGGTGAAACCTTCGCGAGACCCGCTGATTGGAAACCCCAAGACCCGGCACGCTTGTCGTATGAAGCGCGGGCCAGCGGGTTGAGGTAGACCTTGGACTGCTGTGCAGCTGTGTACGGAGCGGCATTCTTTACGCGGACGAAAGGCGCGGTACCCGTCAACATTTGGTGGTAATACTGGTAGGAAGCCGTCTGTCTTACCTCACGGCGTTGGAGATACTGGTTGAACTCAGACTCCTCCAATGCCGCAAAGAGGTAATCGGGATGTATCACGAGTACCTCTCCACCAGCTTGCCCGAACCCGAAACTCTTTAGAATACCAGCCTTGATGCCGTCGGTTTGGATGGTGCAACTCGGATACAAGAGGTACGAGAATTTCCCCAGCCGCTCTTCGACGTTGTCCAAGTTTCGATTACCAGGGACGATCCCGGTCTCCAGTACCTGCAAGACCCCGTTCAACATCCACGCAGCAGCCGCACCTTTCGGATGTCCTGTGAGATGCTTTTGGAACACGCATGGGACGATGTTGCCTTTTGTTCGACCGAGATGTTCCATTTGTTGGTTGAGCACGGACGATTCGTTGTAGTCATTTGCTTTCGTGCCCGTTCCGTGGAATGATGCCACCCCGATGTCATCGATTGTCAACCCGAACATTGCGAGTGAACCACGAAGCGCAGAGATGGTGCTGTCATTCTTCCACCAATCGTGAGACCACGATGCCAACGCAGCCTTTTCCTGCAAAGTGGTGAATACGAATCCGGTATTCGGTGAGCAAAGAATAAAAAACAAAGAACACAGAGACATCTAAAGATCCAACAATTGAGACAGGAACCATGCAAATCGAATTGAAGCAACGAACCTTGCGTTTTCCTTCCTTTTCGATGAACGCTGTCCGTTCGTTGATGAATTCTTGATCGACCTCGCCGCCAGCCTGTTTGATCTCTTCGACTTCGTCAGAGAGCGCCTCATATTGCATTTGAATCCATTGTTTGATGTGTTCACGTTCGCGGTTGAGCTGCTTCTTCCGATATTCGAGTTTCAAGAGTGGCGACGGATATTTCCCAGGTTGTTCACGGGCAGTAGTCAAAATACCCTGCCCAGGAGCTGGTACTGAGCGTCCGTTCTTATCGGTTGCCGTGTTGGTGCACGCAACGATACCGCGGATGGGCACACCCATTTTAACCGCCAAAGCGCCCGTCATCAACACATGAATTCCTGCACCTTGTCCCTCCATGAATCCACCTCGTGTGTCCGTGCAGGGACGGCACATCTCACGTGGCTCACGTCCCATGGCGAATTCTTCAACGGAATTCGAAGTCGCCTTCATATTTGCGAACTCATAAGACCCTTCTTCTTGGAAGTCGTCATAGCCACCACAGAATACGACTTTCGCCTTTCCGGATAGGATGGTTTCGACCGCAATCTCCACTGACTCCGCTGCTGTTGCGCATGCGCCAACTGGGGTTTTGATCGGACCGGAAGATGACAGCAAAAGCATGTTGATCCATGCGGGCATAGTGTTGATAAAGCTCTCCTGCAAAATGTCGTTTTGGACGGGTTTCTCAAGGAGACGCTCTTTGAAAATCTTCTGCATAGCCCGCATTCCACCTGAGCAAATGTTAAGCCATCAGACGCCGTATGTGAGTGAAATATTCGGATTTGGCAGCAAACCCGAGTATCGAAACCAAAATCCATTTGTCATTTTCAGACATACCCATGCCACCTCCACTGGTGTTTCCGACTTCGGACACATGGACATACTCGTAAAACTCGTAGGGGTCCGTAACACCTGAAGTGATCTGAAAAAGGGAATAAAAAAATGTATCAAACAAACCAAGTAGGAAAAGTCAAGGGAAAGGAAGTAGTAGGTATTGATTATGACACTTACCAGCGCCTCGACAGTCGACACCAGGACAAACAAAGTCACCGGATCAACTTGCTTGATAATATCGTCCGGAACACCGTATCGCGACGCATCCCTGGTGAAATAATCGACAATGAAGGAAGGTCAGTCATGGTAGTTGAAACTGCCCGCCGTAGCCACAAGTAATCACAAGAGAATCCCTGCTGAAAACCGAAGGTGGCGAATGCTTACCATCCTGTGGGGATCTGAGCGGCAACGAGACGGTCGAATCTGAGGGCTTTCGGGATATACAGAGTAGCGCCTTTCTTGATCGTGACGAACCATTGATCGTTCTTGTGTTGAATGTCACACTTGTCCCCGTTTCGGAGTTTGAAAGCCTTCGCCTCCTCCTCGCTGACTTCAAGAGGAGGCATATCATGGGTGACGGCGACTTCTTGAAGGAAGAGTTTCTGGTTCGGATCATATTCGTTGAACAGTTGTGGTTCTGTTTCATAGGGAACCAAACCCGTTTTTAGAAAACACTTCGACAACAAAGGAACGCTTGCCAAAATGTGCAAACTGAATTACTAATACCGGTTGAATGAAGCAGGACCAAACACTTACCGATGAATCGAATGCCAGAATGCTCCAGAATCTCCTTTTCGTACTTGGCCTTGATTTCCAGATCCTGAACAGGCTCCTGAGTCTTCACATCAATCCAACCCGAGTAGTTTGGCATCTTCTTCAACGGCCCATTGTGAAACTTGATGAAACCCATCATCCAGGCCATCTCGATGCAACCTTCCAAAGAAAATTCGCCGTATGACTCCATCTCCCAGCGAGTTCTAGAACTGCCCCATGGACCCACTTCGCCGAAACCGGTAACAACCACAACCTTCTCGAGGTCAAGCATGCCACGGAGATGATTCAGCTTCTGCGTCTTGAGTGACGGGAACGAGAATTTCATGTTCGCGCGTGGTGTCACGATTGACGTCTGTTGCTGTGCCGGTCCGTATAAGATCAGATTATCGAGCTTCGCCTCCTCGTGAACGGCGCGCCGAATTTCCGATGTTTCGAAGAGCTGCTTTCGTAAGTCGTAAACGATGGTGTTGAGATCCTTCACAAACTGCAAGCCACCGTTGAGGTCGCTCCAAACTGGCTCAGATTCTGACAGTTTTACGATTTTCGGGTGAAGTAGACCGATGAGATTGAACGCCATCTCGACTGAAGAGAAAGTTCTTGCGCCCAAGCTTTCGATGCCCTCGGCGACGATGTTGTTCGCACTCATCAAGCCTGTACCGCGTGTCCATCTGTGCGAAGAACACGTAACACGGAACGCGGGTAAGATTTCGTTTCATCCGTTTCAAAAGGATTCCCAAACTGCAGGAAGGATGCGGAAAACATACCCGATGGTAGCACCGATGATGGTGAGGTACGCACCCCAACTCTCCGATCTGAATCGATTGAGCAAGGTTTCTAGTGCTATCTTGGATTCACCGTAAAGACCATCTGCCATTGAAGGTAAACAACATTAGGAAGGCGAAGTGTGAATGAAGCACCACACAAGCGAATGCATGTTTAGTACGTACCACCACCAAAAGTGCCGTGGTTGGGCGACATTGGCAACAGAACTGCCGCAGGCCGAGTGTCGTATCCGTTAGCTTGTTTCTTCAGTTTGATCTCACCCAACAATCGAAGCAAGTTGGTAAGCATCAAACGGTGTGATAGTTCTGAACGCGAATCAATGTTGTCGATTTCACGACCAGGTTCTGGAATCGCAGCGAAAGGGATGACGGCATCCAAGTCCCAGTTCAAACCGCTCTTGGGATCTTTGTGGTAGATGTAGTCAACCAGTGCTTTCACATCGGTAAGCGATGCTCCGTTGAAAGGAACTACGACCTGTTTTCGGAAAGGAAAACTTGGGATGAGCGTTCTGGATGGTGATTGCATGGAACAAACAGAGAATCCAAAAGTCGAGGTAACTTACCAGTCGAGAGCCCTTGGAACCGAATTGAGTGTAGATATGCTGGTAGTGGTCTACAACCTCTTTGCTGAAACTACTGGTCGTTACCACAATACGCGCACCACCTTGGAGCAAGCATTTCAGAACTTCGAGACCAATCGACCCTTTGCCAGCGCCCATAACCAAGACATGTCGTCCACTGAACGTGATACCGTCGCTGGAGATGCTTTCCAGGCAGTCGAGGTACAGTTTCGTCAGTTCCGCGTCAGCTTCCCAAGCCTGGGGGTTTTTCGGGTGTCGTGCCTTGAGATGCACAAACGGGAGGTTCCCCTTAAACGTCGAAGAGGCGAGTTGGGTCTTGATCTTGCTGAAGATCGTATCGACCTTGTGTTTCATCTCCGAAGTCGGCTGGGTGCTGATTTTGACCAATTTGAGCAGCTCTTCAAGTTCAGAGGTCAACCCGTGCTTCGCGGAGATTGTTGTCAAATGACTTCCAGCTCGCATTTCCTTGACGTAGTCCTTCATATTCTTTGAGGCGCGGCGCTCTTCGCAGTAAGTAAGCTTGCCGTTCTTGTCGATGTAGGTCTTCGGCTTAGTTGGTTGGTATGCGACTTCTCAGGAGCGTTCCCAAAATGACAAAAGAATGAGCACAGGTTGAATTTTTCAAAATTACTAATGCGTAGAGGATGAGAAAAGCGTGACACCTCACCATTTTTGTAGACAGGATTGCTTTTGATGGCCTCCTTAATGTTCTGAATTAGGACCTTGCTCAATGACTTCAATCGCTGATACGCTTCGTCTTTACCCTCGGGTGAGTGCTCGTAGTAGTACTCCAAGAAGGCGATGAAGCTCTCCTGATTGTCGGCGCGGTTGATAAGTTGGACACACCGATTCATGAGCTCCCTGTCGACATTGGTGATGCGACCGAAAATGATGTCGTAATAAATCTGCAGCGCATCTTGGCGAGCCCAGTTCCAGTGCGAGTCGAAGATACGAGCCTTCTGTTTGGCGAATGCTGGCTTGATACCCTCCGCATAGAAGTCGCCATGCTCCGTCCGCCACAGATCCAGCTCTGATTGCAAAGAGACAATGCCTTCCGCTTCGGCAGCGGCCTTCTTGGCGCCCTCAAGCAAGTCAATGTCCAGATATTTGGCGAACTGCTCCAGCTGCCGGTAAATGAGTTTATCGATGCGAGACTTGAGCATGTTGAACTCTTCGCTGTTGATCGCTAGAACAGCAGGTCCAGCACCAGCGCCTGATCCCGCACCATCGCCGGCACCACCAAGAGTAATCCCAAGTTTCGTCGCGTAACTTCTAGTGACGCTGTCCAGCCACGTAATTGCATCGCTCTCATTGCCGAAGCGGCTGGGGGGCTCCATAGTCAACGCGTGCAGCAAAGCACCCTCTGATCGTTTCGGCCCAAGACCGTGCGTGCTAGAAAGGAAGCTCTTGACCTGGCTCATTCCGAAGCCTGCAGGCATCTTCCCACTCACAAGCTTGTTGATTAAGCCCGTGCTGACTTTACCAAGGGAGCCCGAATGGCTGTTCTGAAGAACGGACGCGACTTCGGACAGAGGAGTTTCTTCGGCCTTGTCTTGCAGAACGTTCCCGAACTCGCCCGCCAGATCACCCAAGATTTCGTTTTGCAAAGTTGACTTTCCACCGACGAGATCTTTGATTGTTTTGGAAAGGGTAATGTCTGACAGCGGTTTCTTCAGCTTGTTCGCGATGAGAACAATTAAGATTTCTTGTGCAGAGACCGGTTCATCACTGTAAATAAAAAAGAAAGAGTGTCATTTAGCTACTGTAAAAGCGTTTTTCATGTCCAACAGCGTGGTCCAATCTCAGCAGAGGAAACTTACGTCACAGGTGCCGCACTCTTCGTCGCAGCGACGACCTGCTGCTGAACGGGAGCGGCGACGGGTGCAGCTGTCGCAGAATTTGCAGGAGCGTCATTCTTCGAGTCATCACCGGTTGAGTCCGAAACCTCATCTTCAAAGTCGTAGTAAATGTCCTTCCGATCTTTCGATATGCACAGCTGAGTTCTCCTTTGAGTAACAGCGTCGTCACGGGTCTCATACTTCATTTTGAGGGTTCGTTGAGCCATGTTGCATAAGACCGGCGCTGGACCGACTTCGATTAGGCGCTCCACTTGGTATTCTGCGAAAAGTTGGTCCTGCGTTTCGATCCAGCGAACAGGAGACGCGAACTGATAGCAAAGGAGCTCAATCAACAGGATGTGACCGATTTCTTGTTTTCCGGTCGGAGTCGAGTATTTTTCGGGATTCTCCGTCCATGCGTCAAGCACCTCCTTCAACCAAGTCGATCCCGTTTGCTTGTAAACCATCTCAACGTATTCTTTTTCGGTCGAGAATGGAACGGCGGTCAGGTTCGGGATGTATCGTTTTGTCAGGAGCCGAACGTTGATGAGACGTGCCTCCAAATTCTTCCTCAAAATCTCCCGGAAAGGCACGACACCATTCAAAAGGAAACTCGAGTGGAACGGCACATCAATGCCCGCAAGTGGAATGGTCGCCAATCCCCGTTCCTGAACGAGATACCCATTCGCCTCAAGACGTTTTTGCGCCGTCGCCAACGCCTCATCAACGAAACCCTGCAAAGTATCTTCGATCTCTTGAGCGGTTTTCGTCCGAGCCAGCTCGATGAAATTGAGGTTCAGGGCTTTGATCTTGTTGAGGACGAGGCGGAGGACGTCGAGGTTGAGGGATTCTCCCGCAACAACGTATTGGAGGTTTTCGACGTTGAAGTTGACGATTTCGAGAAGGCGGCCTTTGGTTCGACGAACAATTGTGGAGACGACGAATTTGAGACCTTGTTCGCCGAATGTGGGGCTGACTCGAAGGGGATTCACAGCACACATTCCGTATTGAGATCGGCCTTCGGAGTCTCGCGGCACTGCGACTTGCATGGTCATACCTGAGGGAGAGCAAGATGCGATGAGCATAAGCACCGTCAGCGTGAGTTCAAAGCTCAATGTGTCATGTAATCAAGAGCCCCAAATTCAACTACATGGAGAATGCATACTTACCACGGTAGAAGACGACGTCCACCAAGTTTTCGACCGAGAGAACTTCACCAACAGCAGCAAGCCCGGCGTATTCCCCAAGACTAGAGGAAGCATTCAATCATATGGTAAGTTACAATGTCGGTCCTAAAGAAAACGATTTTACACGAAAACAGATAGTACTGGAAGCGAACATACCTGTGCCCAGCGAACGCACAATCCTGTTGCACCAAACCATTAGCCTTCATATCCTGAAAGTTTGCAATCTCCATCAAAGTCAGCGCGGGCTGCGTGAACTGTGTCGCCGAAAGCAATCCATTCGGATGCGAGAATGTAAAGCAGTTGGTGTTTTCCGTAATATCCGGGAACAATGGCAAACTCTTCAATCGCCCATTTTCCATTATGTCGTAGGTCATGCTCATGTAATGTTGTCGCATCCGGGCGCCCCTTGTGCCGCCGAAGTAGATAGTCTTGGATTTCGGGTTGTTGCGGACGATGTCAATGATAGAGACACCGTATGTGTTGAGCATGTGCACATCAGCACGGTCCCAAATCTCTTTCGCGACGGGTGATGAGTTGTACAAATCCATGCCCATCCCAACTTCTTGGGAACCCTGTCCGGTGAAGACGTAGGCAGTTGGGGGCTGTTCGACTTCAGCAGATCCTTCCAAGACGCGTGTCCCGTTTTGGTTGAATGTCTCGATTTTGATGAGTTTTTTGCCGTTGCTCATACCGACGTGGTAGAGTTTGGTTTCGAGCTCGTCACCTGGGAGGACCATACTGACGAAGGAGACTTTGTAGCTTTTGACGCGTCTGGGGCGGTTGTTTGCGGCGAAGATTTCGACGAAGCGGCGGGATGAGGCGCTGGTCCACATACCGTGCGTGATTGTGCCTAAAGAGAAGGAACGGAAATTACGTCAGGACAAGGTGTATACAACATGAAAAATCTATGCTTTCCTATGTGTCAAGGAAACACACCAGGCAATCCGGCCAAATCAGCAAAGTACGGGTTCGTGTGGATAGGATTCAAGTCCCCAGAAGCGATAGAGTACGCATCGTTCGAGCGAGGAACAGTCACGGAAGCAGGGTAAACCTTCCGGTCCGGCAAGATCGAGTACCCCCCATCCGCCAACCGAATCTCCTGCTCAATCGGCTTCCCATGCCTATTCAAATACGCCAACACAATATTCCCATGCGCATCCGTCGCCTTATAATCCACCATGCCAATCTGGAACGTCTCCCTCGTCGTCTTCAACCAAATCGACCCCGTCGTCCTCAGTTCCGAGAAAACAGTTGGCTTCTTGAACCGCGTATAAGTCTCCAACCGGAAAATCAACGTCGAAGACGGTTGCAACTCCGTCTCCAACTTCCCGTTCCACCTCACCCACTGTTTGGATTGAAGGACCGCGACTTCTTTCTTTGATGCGAGGACTACTTGGATGGGTTTTTCGACGGTACGTTGGAATGTGTTTTCGTAATCGGTGAATTTGCCGCGGTAGAGGAACTGGCTGATGATTTCGGTTAGGGGGCGGCCGTTTTTGCTGAGGATGCCTTTGACTTCGACGTGCTTCCCGATTTCATTGATGACGACGGCGTTTATGGTCGCTTCCGTTTCCACGACATCACCCGCAACAAATACTTCAGTGTTGTCGATTTGCCGGAACTCATTGGAGAGGTGCACCAGTCGGAGGAGGTCGCCATCGATTTCTTTGGGGAGGATGGCAGTTACGAGGGCGCGCCAACCGGAGACGATGGCAAAGTCCATGGGTGCGATCTTGTTCTCGCCTTGCCCGACGTATTCTTCGGCTTGGTTTCCTATGACGTGCACGAACTCGGCAACTCGGGACGGTTCAACTTTGAAGGAGCAGCGGAAGGTGTCTTGAGGAGTTAGGTTCGTGTCAGTAACATTTACGTGCCAGAGGGCCCCGTAGAAGTCTTTGATGCGCTGGTTTCTCCCCTGAGTTTTTTGGTAGGCGAAAGGATGATGAAGACATGATGTTTCATGAGATTTTGTCCAAAGATGACGCAGGTGACATTCAAAAATGAGAAAAGAGGTATTTGATAGCAAAGCGTAACGAGACAAAGTAACATAGCTTACCTCCATAACCTCATGAATAGGGTTGTACCCCTGATGCCGATGATATCTAAAGAAAAACTTCAACGGAATATACTCCTGATCCCGCTTATTGAACAACGTGCACGTAATAACATCCTTCTCAACACTGATAACCACCGCCGGATGTCTACTCGGAATCTGTCCCCTTGTCGACTGATTATAAACCGTCAGAACCTGCGGCTGATTCGCAACATTGTAACTCACAAACACAGTCTGACTCGCCCGGGGTCGGAGGATCTTCGCGACGGGGTTGGGGATAAGGAGTTTACCCTGGACGATTGAGTCCGAGCAAAGAAGGGCTCGGAGCCAGGTGTACTTGGGACCAGCGACGTATTCGAGCCATTCGGATTGGGCGGGGAGGTCGGATTGGAGGCGGGAGAGTTCGTAGACGTAGGAACGTTCTTTGCCGTCTTTTAGTTCGGTGACGGAGACACCGCGGGGGGTGCGCCAGGTGTGGACGGTGGGTTGAGAACCGAGGTACTCTGCGACAGGTATGTTGTCGTCGACTCCACCGTAGTAAAGCGATTTGATGTCTTGGATTTGTTCGTTGTAGATGTTGTCTAGAATTTCTTTGATGGGTTCGTCGGCTTTTGTGCTGTGACGGACAGCGACGGGGCCTTGGAGGATGGCAACTCGTTGGGGGTCTTGGTCGACGATTGCGTCGAGGTTTTCGCTTTGCCAGAGGGAGTCCTTCTTGAACCAGAACTCGAATCTTTCGTCGAAACGTGGGATGAAAGGTACCGGTTTTCTCCACGGGTAACTGCAAATACTCACGAAATGGAGAACATCTTCTGTCGTGAGCGTTTGAACTGCCGCCTCCGGGAACGCCTCCAAGAACCCAGCAATGAAAGTTTCCGGTTCGTGATCCAGTGTGCCGTAAGACTGAATAAGCGAAATCGTCGCCTTCTTCGTGAACCGCTCCTCAAGCCGTCGAAGGAAATCACCGACTACATCCCGCAACGTGACATCCACCCACTCCTTCTTGTGCTTAATATACAGAAGCTCAAAAAGCCGTTCCCCGACTTCCTTGTACGTCATTTCATGCAAATCGCCAGCCCTCCCATCCGATTTCTTCCCAAACCACGGTTTCTGATAATCCTCATTCAACCTTTCAATAAAGTAATCCTTCTTCGCCAACAACGCCGGCAACCTCTTCTCCCTCGGCAACGAAAGAATCGTATCATCAATCTCCCTCCACAACTTTATCCCGCGGTTAGCGATCTTGTGGATAGGTTCCCCGAGTTCGGATTTGACCGTGATGACACCACCAATGTCACCCTTGTAGGTGCGTTCCCACATTGACTCGTCCTCGATGCCGGGGGCTTGGACGATTAGGTCTTTGACGGCGGGGGAGGTGAGGGCTTCTTTGGCGACCATGACACGGGACCCAAAGAGGACGCCGTCAAAGGGCATGGGGGCGTAGTCGAAACGGACACTCCATTCACCGGTGAGGTAGGGGAGAGTGCCTTTTGCATCGCCGAAACCACTGCCGACTACTAAGACGATGTTGTCGCAGCGTCGGATTGCACCTGATGAACGTGAAGGAAAAAGGAAAGAATAAGTATGAGAATCATGAAAACGCTACGAACTGAGGAAGAGAATCAACCGTCAACACACACTCAAACCCAGACTCAAACAACCCAGAAAACCATCAAATCCAACGCACCCCAAAACACCACCCTCAAATCAACCCAAACCCTTACCATAAGTCTCCAACATCGGCTGATGGAAATCTTCGAAAGAGTGGTGTCCACCACCACGACCACCAGTCCACTGCAAAATGATGGACATGTCGGGATTGCTTTTGGCGATTTGAATGACTCTACGGATGGTTTCGACGGCGCCGGGCTTAGGGGTGGTTCGAGTTGATTGAGAGGAGAGAATGTAGTTGCATTTCAAGAAAACGACATTATCAGCATGTAGTAACTGCAAAACGAAAACGGTCTCTCTCACCCCTTCACCCCTTTACGTCAAATTCAAATCCAAACATCCCCTCACAACCACCAACCAACCTTAAAAGCAACGTGCCTCAACCCGGCCTCCTTCAAATTCCCAATAACCTCATTCGCAACATCCAGCGACGGCACACCCGCCGCGACACAGACACCTTCCATCGGAATACCCTCTTTACGCAGGGCCATGGTGGTGGGGTACTGGAATCCCCAGAGGCGGGGGTTGAGGAAGAGGATGTTGAGGGTTATGCCTTCGCCGGGGGGGACCATTTCCATGATTTTGTGGATGCGGTTGCGGAGGACTGGGGAGGGG
>JADGJF010000490.1:0-19308 GCA_027596845.1 Quaeritorhiza haematococci | reverse complement strand
GGTATGGAGTTACACCAATGACACAGATTCCCAACAAAATCCCGGCAAAACGGAACTCTGATGGGGACACGATTCGCGTTTTTCGGGTTCCGACCCACAAACTCCACCCACGGAGACCCACGGGCCCTCTTTCTTGCCTCCCGCCTTTCTCGCTGGTGACCTGGCTGTGGGCGGTCTGTACGAGAATGCGATTCATATCTTGATCATAATCGTTGGCACTTTCTAGCGAAATGCCCACAAACGCAGTTGTCACTACTCTCCATATAAAACGCAGTCCACCATCTCCGTTGGTTCCGTCTTGTCCCAAGAAGACCATGTAAGTAACTGAATCCTGTTCTCTCCCCTGCTCCTCCTCCTCCTCCTCTTGTCCGTCCAAGTATCTGATTTCATGTTGTTTCGGTCTATTGCTTTCTTCCACTTTCTGGTCGGAAGGTGAAAGTCTGGGCGGGGACTCGATTTTGAAGTCAAAGCTGCTAGTTGGGTTCCTCTCTGGTATTTGGCAGCAGTCCCTTTCCCATTTCTGATGGCCAAGTAACTAAGTTTTCGTTCCTGATTCTCTTCGCCCGCCATCTAACTTTTCCAGCTTTGCATGGTTGAAGTAGGGTGTGTGTTTAGCTCTTCGCTCCTGATTGAGTGATACTTCGAGAAGATACAGCGGCGGCAAGCAATCGACGCGGTGGCGGCGGTGTTGGTGGTGTTGATGGTGGCGGCGGTGGTAGGAAAGAGCAGCATACAACAAAGATTGAGCGTGTTTGTTTGACAGGTGATGGTTCCAGGCTTTTGGAGTGTGTGACACACCGAAACCCACTCGTGACTGACCGAACCGAAGACGCTCAGACAAGAGACAGAATGCGGCGACAGACACCGACCTCCTACTACGACATCGGCCTTCGTCTGGCCACCTCCGTCGCAAAGTATGCCCTCACAAAGGCGTCAAATAGCCCCTTGATTCTGGATGTCAAAAACAGAGCAGTCAGTTGCCTGGCTGCGTGGGTCCCTTCTGCTCTCTTGTTCGTCTCCGCCGCAGATCTCCGTTGTCTTCGTTATGGCATTCCGATTCCCTGCCAAAAGGCTTCTCATGGTCAGACTCGATCGCAAGTTCAGGGAGCTCACCAACCCAAACCTGGCTGTTTCGAGTGTGATAGGGGTGGAGGAGGTGGAGGAGGTTGTGGGGTGACCGGCGGGAGCAGTGGCCGGGGTGTCAATAAGTTGCGACAATTGCAACCTTGTTCGTGGATTTGCAAGCATTGTGGGGATTTCCATTTGGAACCTACGGAGACGTGCCTCAAGTCAAACTTCGTTCTGGCATCGTCGGAGGCTGGGCGAGCAGCTTTGAAGCAGAACGGACAACAAAGGGAGGAGACCTCGATTTCTCAAGGCGAAAGTGGGCAGTACCAAGATCCTTCACTGGTACGCTCTCTGGGGAACACGCCGCGACAAGGGTTACAGCATAATGGCCTCCTCACGCCGCCGCCCTCCCCACCACGCACCCTTCACCGAGACACCTCCCCCGGTTTGGTTGAGTTTGTCGCTGCTCCATTACAACCGCTTCCAAGGAACTCTCAACAGTATGCACCAAGGCCGCAGCAGCTGGCACCAATGTTTGCAGCAAACGTCCCAACGCATCAATCAGTTCAACGACCATTTATCCCGCAATCACCTTCAGCACCGACAGTACGTCAGACAGCGATAACAGCTTCTCACGCTTCACTCCAAACCGGTTTTCCCTCCCCCCAACAACACCCTCATCCGCATCCGCAGCCATTCCGACAGCAGGCTCAACAAGAAGAACAGCCTTTCCCAGCCTACCCGGTCACGGCATTCGCAGCAACGCAACACGATCACCAGGCTCCGGTTGGCAACCATGGTGGTGTCTCGTTTCCGTCATCGCTGTCGTCCTTACCAATGCCTACGCCCAGCTGGTTGCAACAAACTACATCTCCCCCCCTTAATCCAGTCCCTCTACAGCCAGGGGTTTCGCCTTTCCCACCTCCGTCGCCACCACCATCACCACCCTCATCACCATCTCCGCCACCACAATTGCAGGACAACGCGGCAGGAACCAACGGTCGACCGTCATCTGCGCCACGACCACGACGACGGCGCTCCAATGGACCCAACTCCAAGGCTTCGGAGGCACCTTCACCATCTAGACAACAGCAACAGCACCAACAGCAGGCGATCCTGCAAACACAAGAACAAGGTGGTCCGCTGCAGCAGCAACATGGTCAACAAAGCTTTCAGCACTACCCATCGCAGACACCGGTGTTTATGCAACCACAACCGTTCCAAACCCAATACCCATATTTGCAACAACAGCATCAGCAATACCAACAGATGCCATCCCTGAACTCATACCTTTTCCCTGCATACTCACAGCATCAGATGCCTACTGTACAGCAACCAGCATCGGCCTTTCCCCACAACGGCGTAGTTCCAACTGGTTTGCCCATGCTTGCATCCCCACTATCCCCGACACCACCGCCTTTCTTCAACACACCCGCGCCTTCGTTCGTGTCCCCGCATTCATCCATTCCTCCCCGGGAACATCCTTTATTTTCGTTGCTCGACCACCCGATAAGCAACAGCAACACCGCAACACACACGAACCAGCATTACCAGTCAGGGACACATCAGCCGGGAGACGGGAACAGCAACGGAGGGGTGGGAGCGGGAGCGGGACAAGGGGCGGGCACAGAGACAGAACCGACGGGTGCATCCTCATCGCCATTCAACAGGATGAACGTTTTCCCCGTGCAGCTGAGCGCTTCGACAGGAATCCCTGCGAACATATTGCAGGCTATGTTCCCGTTTTCAAGGGCTGGACCATCGGGGTGGAAGGCTGGGAGTCGCGCTGATATGAGCAACAACATGTCTAATGCAGCAACTGGGGTTGCAATGGGGGGGAATGGTGCGACGACGGGCGGTGCTGATGGCTCGTTCAGCAAACTCTTTGGTCCTATGGCGGCGCAATTAAGGGCCATTGAAGCGTGTTGGTGGAGAATCCTCAAGATCCGGCTTGAGATGGATGCTCAAATCTAGAACAGGCAGAGCTCAGCATTCTGTTGGGTGGGATGACCTTTGGAAGGGTTCAACGAATGAGGGAGGGCGGGCTTTTTGGAGGGGAATTCCTGTACAGCTTATTTTTCCATCGTGCATTCTTCATATCTTTTTCCTTTCAGTTTGTCTAAGAAGCATCTATGATTTGGTGGGTCGCTTTACCGTTTTGCTTCATTTTAGGGAATTTGGATTTGCGTTGTAGTCCAACCCCTTCCCTGCCTGTCTTTTCCCTTTCAAACCCAACCCACTTTGGTGGCTTTTTCTCTGATTCCATTTTTCGCTCCTTTGTAAGTATATGGGGGATTTTTCTCCCTTTTACATTCGGGAACCATGTTTCTCGTTTTAGCATAGGACGTGTTTTGTTCATTTGACTTGTGGCCCACCCCGCTTCCTACTTCACCACATCCCTCGAGTCTGTTGATACCCCTTTGAACGAATGTACGCATTTGTTGAACAGGCGCTTTAGGGGAGTCGGGTGAGAAATAGCTTTGCATAAACCCATGAAAGTGGACCTCATAAGGACGAAACAGCGAAGTATTTGGGTTAGGGAGGGAAGGGGACTGCGTGTATATGTTTTGGTTTTTCTTTTTCTTGCTGCGTTTTTTGAGAAGGGAGCGACGCCGGAGCAACCGGGGAAGCAAGAGCATTGTTTGAATAGGATTTCACACTAGATCATGGAAACTTTGGACCACGACCCCCGAAAGAGGAGCCCTCAGACAACTAACTTAGCGGGGAGGGGACGAAGTACAATCAAGTACAATCAAGTCCCTTCGCCGGCTTCACTCTAGCTGCCATTGATCAACGTGATAAAGTGAAAAGATTTCTAGACAACGAAGCATTGCCTCTCATTCCAGCCCTCATTCTTGAATTCCTCGCCTTATTACTGTAATTCCAGTTGAGGATGCTCGAGCCTGGACACATTAGCAAATGGAAAAAAGAAAACCATCGTAACAACATGCCTGATATGATCCAGTGCGTTTCCTGTGTCGTCCCTGTGTCGACCCGCGGATCTTTCGCTCCAGGTTAGGTCTCTGCATCCACATCCGAAGACCTGGATGAAGACTCCAATCTATTCAGTATATGCAGTGCATCTACAGCGATGTCCAGAGCTCCAGTTTCATGAATAAGTCGGAACACATAATCGTCCAAGGTGATTTTGTACCGGCTCATACGAAGGCAGAAGCGTAAGAGGGATGGCTTGGTCCTGCCAACGACTCGGACATTCCTTTCACGAGGAACCTTTCTCCGAGTCCAGCAAATCCATCGTCCTTCAAAGTTTAATCAGCTTCCATCTATGGTCGTCCACTCTGATTGCCCCCTTCGTTCGGAATGTTTACATAGTTGAAGCGACTTTTCGGTCAATGGCAGCTTGATTTTGCTGGAGTTTCTCGCTGCTAGTAATCCCCAACCCCTGGCATCCGTCTCGCTTCTTTGCGAACCATAGGCCTGCTTAAGATAGATGTTCCACGGGCAGTTCCAACAAAGATTCCATCGTCTTCCAAGGAAACGGAAAACGGACATGTCGCTTGGCAGACATGGGAAGGAGAAACTTGAAATACATCCACGACCTGAGCTGAGGATGATTTAGCGACTGTTGCTTACTGCTCGCGCCATCGTGCACTGACATATCAAATGACATTACCGTGCTTGTTTTCGGGCTCGTGGCAACTTCAAAAAGCTAAATCCGCGTAAAAATAGGAAATGTATAAAAGCTCGTGGCAACTTCAAAAAGCTAAATCCACGTAAAAATAGAAATATACAGAGAATGAGAAGTTAAATCCACGTAAAAATAGAAATATTACAGAGAATGAGCTGCGTGCAGCGAGCCCGCCCGGGATCGAACCGGGGACCTTTCGCTCCGGAGGCGAATATCGTATCCACTAGACTACGGGCCCGACTGACTTACAGATTATAAATTTAATATATTTATCGCAAATTGAATTTGAAATGAGTTTTTGGGGCGCGAAAAACCCCATTTTGGTGTGATTTTCCACGGTGGCGACCTCACTGTGCATTGACACACCTGACGCACACTCCATGCACACGCTCATTTTAATGTCGATTTGTGCTCTTGTTTATGTTTTGGAAAAGATGTTTGTTCAACATTTCACCCGAGCATACATCCTGTCCACGTCCTTTTACAATCACATCGTCAATACGTCCCAAATAAGTCGTAAAAAGTGCATTCCAAGTCAGATCCCAAGTCCATCCCGTATTTCATATTGTAGAAGAGTTTTGAATGCTCTGCTTCCTTCAAAAACGAGCTGACTTTGAATGGAATGTTTCGCTTACACTAATTGTCCACACTATACTATGATATAATTATAAATTTGGAACCGAATGTTGTTTTTATGAAATATTGGTTTAAACTGTAGGTATGGCCATAACTAACTTCGTTTCATTTGGCAGGCGAAATGGTTGATGGCCTGTTTTGGGATTTCCTGTTTCCTTGTGACTGCGTGGGTTCAAAAAAGAAAAGCGTTCTCATGCAAAATGATGATAATCGAACATCTTCCAAACGCCAAGCTCGTCAAAAACCGCTCCAGCTACTTCCTTGTCGCCTCCCATTCCGCGCAATTCTCGGAAAAGAAGTCCGCCAACCACGCCCTTCTTCGGAGTGCGACTGTTTAGGACTGCCAAGTCGCCGACATTGATCTCAGGGGAGGTTGCGAGATCAGATCCACCAGGTTGTTCTTCTCCCTCCGAACGAACCGCGTCTCATTCGTTGCTCACAAGCGTTGATGCGAAACCGTATGGTTGTGATGAATGTGGATTTGGCTCAGGTGCTGGGGGCGAAGATTTCCGCTTTGGCATTCAAGGGGGAAGCTGAGGAAGGTGTCGAACATGACCACGCAAAGTTCAGCCGCATTTCGTACATAAAGCAAAGAAAACCGTGGACGAGCGGACCTCAAAAGTCTCGAAAGTCTCGCGTATTTCTGAAAGACGTAGCTTGACGCTGACAGTGAAAGCCCTTGGACTTGTCACCGCGGATCTCAAGGAGAAGGGGATCACGCCTCCAGAATTTCTTCGATGGGGTCTCGAGGCAGATCTTTCCAAGAAGTCGCAACGAAACAGGGTTGTCGCGGTGCGTTATGGTCGCGTTATGTCGAAAAATGCACTGGACCTTCCATTCCAACATGACGTTCTGCGCACACCCTGTTTCACTGCGATTTCTTTGGAGAGATCTGCCTTGAGTTCGCATTACTAAGAGGGCGGGTGGTGAGCGATGGGGTTGGTTTCTTGAGATGAAGGAAGAGGAAAACGAAGGAAAATGAAGGGTTCCAGGTCGGTTCTAGGGATTCGACTGTTGGTGGGAAAAGAAAAGAGATCACACACAATTCAAACTTGAACTCCTCCTGAGAATCATATCTGGCAGCTCTCGCACAGCAAGGCATAAATGCCAATTGAGTGTGAGGACATACTGCAAGACTGCCATGAAACCATGGGAGCGATACGCCAGCAGCGAAAATCACAAAAAAGCAACCGAAATATACTGTGGAAGCTGGTGTCGGAGTTTGGATTGCTATCACACAACCACAAAAAGCTTTTCCGGCATGTTGTCGATTTCGCTTTTCGGGGGGAGGAGCAGGTGGACGAGCAGGTAGACGACGGTGTACGGCGTCGCGGTGCTGGTGGTGAAGATCTGAATTGAGTGCAAAGCTGAGTTATGCTTCTGCGAAGTTGATTCCTGAGGAAATGGTTAGTTTGGGCGTGAGATTTGGCGCTGCGTGTTCATCTTCTTAATGATGGATAGGTTTCTCGTGCGGGTTGAATGACACCATCTCTCACCGCAGGAAACAGGCAAAGAAGGAAAGGAAAGGGTTTTTGTTCTGGTTGTTGAGTGAGAGGAGTGGACGAACGTGAAGACGGATGAACCCTTCTGGACACGGCTAATTGAAAAGAGGTGTTTTGAGGCTGGTCTTCTGTGAAGGAATCAATGGGAACAGGAGACACGGTAGCAAGTGAGAAAGTCGGCTAAATCCGACTATTTTAAGACAGGCTGGGTTGAGGGGAGGGGGTATTGATGGGAATAAGATGGGAATTAGGCAATGGAAATAGGAAAAGGTGGACAGTGAGCATCGAAAAGCAGGTGGTTTGAGGTTTGGAGTGGCAGGTGCACGAGGCTGCCATGACCTGGGGAAAAAGAGGATCGCAAAGAAGGAGGGACGGAGAAGAGGTAAGATATATACGCCAATAATGTGTGACGGCATATGGAATGACGTTGGTTGTTGACGATTCACTGCTGGTCTTGGACCCTTGAGAGGATGGATTTGGAATTCCCGTAATGGTCGACTTGCGGCACTGCATAGACGTCGACCGTTAGAAAAGGTTTCATGGAACCGCAACCACTTGCTATTATCGAGAACAATGAAGCTCGTTAGGGTTTCAACACCTTGGCGGGCGATTTGTGTGTGTAAGTCCACCCAGGTTACCGGCAACGCATTAGAACGGGAATTTCAAAGGGAAGGAGGAATCGGAATGCCTTGAGGAAGAGGCTCTGAAGGAATGTGACGGTGCTCGAAGCAGGAAAATATATGCAACTATGAAGCGGGAAACTTCCGAGCTGATTTGGTTTTCTTGCTGATGGCGGGTTTAAGAGCAGTCTCGGCGGAATTTTCTACGACTGATGTCGTTCGTGCAAGGATTCTTTGTTGTCTCGGTGAATGTCGCAGCCATCAATCAAAAAGAAAAATGGGTCAGCGCAGGTACTGATCTTCACGTTATCAAGTCTTTTACTTCTCTTGCTTATATTCGCCAATTGGCAGCGAGACTTTCTGTCATCACTTTCATGTTGAGCAATCCTCATCAAATAATGTCAACTCTCTCTCCCAATGAGCTGATTATTAATTGCTTATAAAACGTTCAACGGATTGTACATTCTCTCATTTCGGTATTTCATTCGTGAAAAAAATGTTATTAGAATTAGTTCATTTCAATCATATCCAAATTGAAGGCCTTACACTACTTTCACTGCACTAAATCTGTTTTCAGACCTATATATGACCCCTCATGTTATGTGTTTGGCAGAAAACCCCGTATTCAAAGTGTGCACACAGTTGGTTCCAAAATCTCCTGCGACTTGATCGTTCTGTTGGCGTAGAAGAGTCCCCAATCTAGGTTACGAAGTGGGAAAGAGAAATCCCGAAGATGGACGGTTACATTCCGTCTTCCATGACAATTCGAAAGAGAAGTACGAACATGATCACTGAATGATGTGTAACTTCCACCCTTCTTTGTTCACCCATAAATTCACTCACTTTGCTCAACACCGTGATTGTTAGGCTTCCACAGTTCATCGAATGCCTCGAACCAGAAGTATTTGTTCAGCTCAGGGGTGCTGCGCGCTTTGCAAATCCATCCTACACGAAGAGGGGGGGAATGTCGTGATTAGAGATCGTGTATCGCTGTCGCACATATGCCATCGGTGGCGAGCGTATTCGTTGAGACAAAACATCATAATATGCGAACCTTTGTAGAAATCGATCATGTTCCTCACGGTCGGAACTGCCGCGCTATTTTGTAGAAAAGAGGATGAAAACACATATGCGTGTCCAATTGAAAGTAAGATCAGAAAGAAGTTTCGAGTGAAAGAAATGGAAGTTTCATCGCCGGGAATAGCAGCAGGCATACCCAAGGTTTTCACCGGCAGTTGGCCACCCAGTTTCGCCGAGCCATACTTCTTTGGTACCAGCACTAGCAATTCGTTGAACTCGAGCTTGCATATCGGCCATTAGACCGACTTGAAAGTTGACGGCGTTTGAGGCCTCGACGCCCTGATAATAATCAGAAACAATAGTAAGGTCACTTGGAAGGATGCTGAAAGAGTCCCCACTCGGTCCCTCTTCTCTCCCGACACAAAGAATCATATATTGGGCACACACCTGCCAAAACGGATAATAGTTCGGCATCACCACATCAACCGCGGAAACCACGGTATCAGGGTAGAACGCACCCCCCACATCTGCAACCGTGATTTTGACGCTATGAAAGTTGTTTGCAGCGAGAGCACCGCGTACTAAGCGGATACGCTCGATGAGCGCCTCTGGAGTGATGTCGCCACGGAAAACGGCCTGTCAAGAGATGTTTTATGCATGAGTTTAGAGATATTTGGAGTCGCATTGAGAACGGGATGAAGGGTGACGATGACATTGCACACAGCTCACGGAAAGAAGAAAGTGGCGCGTTGAGGTTCTGCTTTTGCTACTCACCTCACTCCCAACAACCACAGCCTTCACATGTTTCGAAAAAGCATCGGGCATTTCGGTCATGAGTAGATTGAGTTCCCTTTATTAAGAAAAGGAAGAAAAGAACCCGAAAAGAACCAACAATGGAGACCTGATCAATACTGCTCGATCATTCATTGATGAACATTGGGAAGGTGCCATTTTCCGAAAATCGAAAAACTTACCCCATCTCCTTCTCAAATCCGTCGCTGCCACCATCCGCCGCTTTCTTAAACCACAGCCCCAAGTACAGCTCCATAGTATCACCGCCATCCGCCAGAGCACGTGCAGCCTTTAGCAACCGCCGTCCATGCACGCATCCATTAATATCCTCTCCCAATGCCGTTGCTGAAGTGGGCGGGTCGTCAATCAAATGGAATGTCTTGACGCGTGTAGTTATTTGTGAAATCAATCGAAGGTCGTTGAGGATTTCTGCATCAGAGGCGCAGGTGTCTTGAGTGCGTCTGGGACCGTAGTTGATGCCGTAGAGCTGGAATGTGGGAGCTTGGGCCAGCGTGAGCGCATCTTGCTGGTTGTGAACATTTAATGGCTGAGTTGCTGGGTCGGATGTGATAGCGAGAGAACAACCCGCATAGGCGACCAGAAGCCCAAGAAACGAAAGGCGAGTTGCAGAAAGTTGTTGAAAACTTTGAGGCCGGGGCGAGGGAAACAAGACTTTGAATGATGATGGGTGTGGAAAAGGAACCGAGAAGGAAGCGAGACTTAGTGATAAATGACATTGAACATCCAAAAAATAATGTCCATGAACGCGCTCGTACGTGAAACCATGATGCATATGATGCGTGTTGTGTTGTTGCTGACGGTATTGCAGTCGAAAAGAACTTGAATAAATACTCACGAGCAATAATAAGTCCATTCGACCTTCTCGATCTCAAACAAAATCAGAAGTTAATCGGAACTGTTGAGGAACTGTTGAGCAAAACTGTTGAGCGGGAGACTGTGTCATCTAGAGCGTGATCAACCAGCTTTCTTTTGGTTTTGTTTTAGATTTCTGGTTCAATAAATACACGTGTCTCATTATGATCTTCTACGACTTGCCTATCTATCGTGAAGTTCTAAGGACAAAACAAAAAGCAATCATTAGAATAACTTCTTAGTTCTTTGCATCAGCAGCCAAGTTTATGGTTGCGTTTGTTCGGGGCATCACATCAACGATTTTCCGAACGAGTCCTTGCATCGCCTCCGAGCGGGCTTTGCTGATTTCCAAAACCTCCTCATGGTTTGCCAACAACTTTTCGTCATCTTCGGGAACCGGCGAAGAAGCGTGTTCGACCGAGCCATTGGACGCGCCGTGTTCCTTCTTCATTTCCTCTTCTGCGCATTGCAGTGCACTTCGACCGTAGCCCTGCGCAACCTTGTTGGTGATAAGAGTGATCCCGAGCACTCGCAATCCACAGTGTCTCGCAACCACCACTTCAGGCACGGTTGACATGCCCACACAATCACCACCAGCAGCCTTCAAAAACCTCGCCTCCGCTCTGGTTTCATAGCTTGGTCCGGCGACGAAACAGTAGACCCCTTCCCTCATAGCCTCCTTTGGGATTCCAACGGCACGGGCAGCTTTGAAGGCTGTCTTGCGGAGTTCGAAGTCGTAAGCATCTGATACAGGCGGGAAGCGCGGTCCGAATTTACTGACGTTGGGACCGATCAGAGCGTTTTGACCACCCATACCCGCCATCGAAATGTGGTCGGCGATAACCATAACGTCTCCAACGTTGAAAGATGGGTTCAAAGATCCAGCTGCGTTCGTCACAATCAATGTGTGTGCACCGAGAAGTCGCATAATCCGAACAGGGAATACGGTGCGCATCAACGAGTGGCCTGTTTAAAAGCAAAGAAACGAAGGGTTTCAAGTGAGGAAGTGAATGGAAGGAAAGAAAAGAACACGCGGACAATACTTGGAGAAGCGTGCTGTTCTCCATCCACACTCAATTACCTTCGTATAGATGCTTCCTTCCAACCATAGCGACCGTCGGACGTCCAGAAAGGAACCCGAAGATGAGCTTTCCCACATGCCCTTGTACTTGAAAGTCAAACAGGGAAAGAACGTCAGGAAACAGCAGCTTGAGAGATATGGCCAGGAGCAGACCAAAATCGCGCGAGAGTAGTTCCAGAAGTCAAATGTAAGCTTACCAGTGCTAACAGCGAAGTGGGGAATATCCTGTGTCAAAGAAACGAAAAAGCGTTAGTTTTGGTTGTTTCGATGGAGGACACTCTGCCTTTGTCACCCAGGTACCATCCCAGAAACGATCGTGTTTGCACACCGCCAACTGGAAGTGAGATCATCTCCCGCCCAGTGAAAGTTGACCGGTGTACCGTTACCCACCAACACCTCCACCACAAACAGATGCAAGCATGGCGACAGGTATGCAATTCACGAGGTAGACAACAGCAAACATAGGACATATGGAAGCCATGGAGCAGGAAAAGGAAGACTCTTGGGTAAAGTACGAACCTTGTACTCGAACTCACACCGTGGTTCTTCGAGGGTGGCTCCGAGACCGTTCAACCCACTGCCACAAATAATGCCAACTTCGATGGTTTTCAGTGTCGGCGGTAGGAGACCCCGCAAGTAGTTTGCAGTCTGCACGTAGGTGTCATACGAGAAGTAGTCGATATCGGCGGGGGGGATGGAGTTTGGGGTAGCCATGTTTGTTGGGAGGCGCTATCTGTTCGAATATATTGAGTGTGAGTTTGGTTTGGTGGATTTGTGCTGTCAAACACGGAAGGTCTTTCGTGGAATCGTGAAATCTAAACCTTATATTTGTTTGGTGATTGATTGATTTGTTCTTTATTCTCCGACACGGGCAAGGCCGGTCATATGGTTCTTGACGGCGTTGTCGCGTGTTATTGAACCGAGGATGGATCTCACTCACACGGAGGTCTGCACTGAGGTCAAGTGTCCTGCCCAGGCAGGTGCTCAGGCGCCGTCTTCACCTTTTTTTGTGCTTCCAACAGCAAGAATTTTCCGACTTAAATTTTCCCGAGGGAACTGTTGCGGACTTTGAACCAGTCACTTGATTCAACTAACTTTCTACAGATGGTAGCTCCGAATCAACTCTTCAACATCTCCGACGACATCCGAAATACTCAACACACATTCCCATATCCGCAATACCAAACTGTATTGCAACGCGAGCACAGGTCCTCGCTGAGCACGGGGTCCCTTTCCATGCATGCCAAACTCAAGTCCGGTCCGATCTCCATGTCTTTGCGTTTCCGCCGACGTTCTCATAGATCCTTCCGCCCTTCCTTTGGCTTTCCGAGCTGCAATGTTGATGTCAGAGGAAGCGGATTGATCGACTAGAGAAACAGGGTCGTTACTCGTTTCAGTTTTGCCGGAGGTATTCAGGGAAAGTGAATTTTGTGGAAAGGAGAACGATCGTGGATCCGATGCTGAGGCTGCTGGTGTCGATGTATCAGATGAATATCGATGAGGGAATAGAAAAGATGTTGTCGTTTCTGATGCCAAGGAGGGACTGTGCAAAGGAGAAAACGTGTCTGATGAGGATGATGAAGGTCGACCGGAGGATTCTGGAGAAACCCATGACTGCGCCCTCCGCATGAAGATACCACCCCCCAGGCTAGCAGGATGCGGGACCGTCGAGGTAGATGAAGAAGCAAATAACCCCGAAAAGCTGCTGAAATTGGGGAAATCTGACGTGGGTCGAGACGCGCCGTCGTCTGTTCTGATGCTTTGCTCTTCAAGCAATGTCCAAATCCTTCCGAGTTCCACCTCGACGTATTTCCGTATCCTGTCCATACGCTCCCTCACAATCGCCAACCTTGCCCGTAACTCCGCCGAGCCGACACTTGAATCACCACAACACGGTAGCCCCATGCCTAGACCCGTTCGTCGACCCATAGGCGTTGTGGCCAACACGATCGATCCCAGGTCACGCAAGCTCGAGGAGATTGCAATACTGGCGGTTGTAAGAGAAAATCCGTCGAGAGACAAACTTGGCGACCTGCCACTATTTTCGTAAGCAACGTGATGAGGTTGAGTAGTTTCCCCATCCGAGGACACTCCAACGTCCTCGTTTTCCAAATGTAGCGACCTCCAAAGTTCCACTTGATCATTGACCCATTCATGTTGCCAGTCCACCGAAAACCGCCCCCTGAGGCCGCGATCCCCAAAAGATGGGAACTGAATATCAGTGCTCCCTGCTCCAGCCTCCTCATCATCAGTTGTATCCGAGTCGCTGAACATATCTGAGGTCATTCCTTCCTCCTTTGCCGAGTCGGTGAGAATCTTCAGAAGCGTGATGCGCTCGCCATAAATGGATATCATATGATAATAGAGATTCCTGCGAAAAAAACAAAAGTCAGTGTTTTGACGAAAGATATATGAAGACAATGCAAGTTAGAATGCGAAGGGAAAGAAAGACGGCATTACCTTAATCGTCTAACAACTCGATCAAGTGGCAATACTGACACGAAATGTGGCCTTTCGAAAAACCGGAACTCGATTTGCATGGAAACTTCCAGCCGCGCACGTTCTTTCTCAAGGAGTCGGATGATTCGTACTGCTGAGGGATGAACGGCTTGCCTGAATGGCATAAACATATCGAACAGTATCAATAAACGTTGTTTAAAATTCGCGCATGCAGCTTTCCCCTTAAATTATGCGCATGATGTGAGAAGCAGAAATACTGTTTCGAATCTTGCCCAAAAGTACCTGAAACGTTCTTCGAAAACAAGCACCCTTCTATTGTGCCGACGTGCGGTGGTTGAATTGTCTTGCGTAGCTTCAGGGTTGCTCTCTTTGTCGGGATTGACAAACAGTGTGCTTGGGACCGCGTCATCTCCTTGGACATGGGGATCGCTCGTCGAAAACCTTCTATCAAGTGGACGATCGTTGTCACTCCGATCGCGACGTGCGGACGTCCTCTCTTGCGACTTGGAGTGTCGCCTTTTTGCCACCACCGCACGAGACGCTTTTGCTGCCTGCTTGGCGGGCGATCGTCCCAAAACTTTAGCGAACATCCAGAACCGTTCCCGTGGTACACCCTCGACTTGACTGGACCTGCTCGTGTTGCTTTTACTCCGCACCGGATGAGGGGGCATTGAAGCCGCCGCTTCCATTTCCTCAACATCTGGTGCGCCATCGACATATATGGTAACATTATCGGCATCTTCCCGTGGAGAATTCGTGGATTGCCGCTGCTGCTCGGCATACTCCTGGGGCGACGATGGGAGAGACAAGCCTCGAGGTCTAGATGGTGGCCATCGGGAAGCAAATTGAGACGAGGTCCTCTCAAGAATTGAGCTCAATCGGGCTTGTTGCTCACGGAATCGCTGCTCTTGTCCTTCAACCAGCCGCCGTCGTTGCTTTTGCGATTTGTGTCGCTGCAGTCGTTTATGATGGCGGAGCAGTTCGGGCGATAGATATCCTTCATACACAACGCCATCGAAATATCCAGCAAAAAGAGAGAAAATGTTCCCCACTTCAAGACGATGGGCCACATTTGACAGCACCGGGAAAAAGAGAATGGTTCCCGCCATTGCTATCAAAATGCCGGTGATGACACTGGCGAATCTCTTCATGGGATCCGCGTAGATAGATGGCGTCCAGGGGGAAGGGATGTCTGTGATCGTTGACGCGGCCCTAGATTCGCAAAGTCCGTCGCTCATGGGACCTCTCAGCTCCCGTTCGTACCCGACCAGCACCACAATCAACAACGTCAATGGCGTTATCCGTCCAAAATAGGCCACTCCAGGATACTGAGCGCGCAGATGTACGCAAAAGTATACGAAAGAACCTATGACGGACATGACGACATACGGTTTGTAGGAGCATGATAAACATCTTCGAGGTGGTATTGCAGCATCGAGAGATAAGATCAGAGCCCCAGCGGCACCACCAAGGAGACCGCCGATCAATTTCTGCGTCCCAAAGCGCAGTGAAGCTCCCCATCGATCTATTCCAGGGAGAAACGACAAAGGAAGCGTAAGTAACTGATTATATGCCTGGAGGATATGCCAACTCCGTTACTCACTTTCAGAGACAACCATGGTAGTAATTGCGATCAACGATGGAGAACTCGGCCACCACAGTGCGACAGGTTGGATGATAGTAAACGCGGAAGCTAACATCACGGTCAATGCGACTTGAGCTGCGAACTTGTTCAGCGTGAAGAAACTCAATCCTGATTTGAAGCAGCCGCGTGTGTGTTCTTTCAGATCGTCGTATGTAGGAAGCCGTTCTGCCAAAGGCTTTCGCTGTGGTTGTTGAGGCGAAATCCGCTTCCGAACGGAAGGAGCTGCTCTGGGTTGCTCGTCTTTTTCGAAGTCCAAAGAAAGTATGCCCCCAGAATCCCCGTCGCGCTTTACGCCGAAATCCACATTACGTCGAAGAGAAGACTCGAACTGTATTGCCCTTTCGGCGTTGGGGTGCGACATTTGCATGGGGTCTGGCGGGCCAGCTCCACTTTCTGCTGGCGGCGGGCTTTTCCTGTTCTCCCGAGTTCCGTTGATGTTTGAGCCGCCTGCTTTCAGCGTTGGGCTGTCTTCCGATATGCGAAACCCGCTGTCCAGAGAATAGGCCCGGCGACGACCCGAAGTCACAGTTGCCGGATATGCATGTCGAGACGCCAGATTGGAACCACCCCCGCCGGTTGGAGACGGTTCGCCCGCGTGCATGTCGTTGATTAATGAGGCAAAGAACTTGGAAACGACGGTGTCGGATTCACGTCTGATCGAACCTCATGATCACATCGCACACACACTAGGAGTCACTCCAAGCTGAAGACGAAGGCAGGGAGGGAACTCAGGGAAGGGTGGATGGTGGGACTCTTTGACTTTCCCAACATTTTGGGGCTTTCTCAAAACACACGTCTCACACTGCATCTCACGTTGCAGCTCACGTTGTGGGGCTTTCTTTGCAGGGTCTGCCCACCGCCCGTGCTCAGCTGTGATCTGGGAGCTGGGCAATGGGTACAAGATCGTTTGATCGTCGCATGCAGCATTGGAGGACCTGGTCTTTGCTCACCTGACAGCCTGACATCAAGTTCGGTGTGGGATCAGTGTGCAAGGAAGCGCGGCGAGCAGATGCCATGAACATTGAACACTTCACAAAGATAGCTGAAATGGGCCAAAAGGATTCCCGAGACGGCCCTTTGACACTGAACTTCTTTGGCGACGGGTTTTCTGGGTAACTACTAGGTACACACCAAACATTGTACATAGTCTTCTTCCTGTTTCAGTTTCTTCCTTTCCCTTACGTAGAGAGGTCAACGGGTTGAGAGATGAGCTCTTCATCCTCCTCCTGATCCTCCTCCCTGTCTTCCTTTTTCTTACTGTAGTGGGTCACCAACACCCTTGCTGAGTTTGAAACCTTTGAAGTCCGATCATAGTGGTACAACTCCCCAATTGCGGCACACCGATCAACTTTTGAATCACAACCTGCAAAGTCACACAATAGCACAACGAACTTCAACATGGATCACTGTCTGTCGTCCGCAACCTCCACAGCGCCGGTTCTCCACGACACCATGTCTACCAACCCGTCTCAATTGCGTGAAAATTACAAGGAAACGGCATCTTTTACTGGTGAACAAACACCATCTATCCAAAGCTCCAACATGCAATCGCCAATTTCGTCAGTTGAAAACACAAATGTGGATCTCGATATGTCCCAATATCGTCCACTCCCCGAAGAAATCATGCGAATGTCCGAGCAAGATACGGCATGCCAATACTGTGGTATATCGTACCTTTTGCTAACAAAGTACGAACGCATGAAGGACCATGTGGCTAGATTGGAGAAGTGGGTGAAGGACTTGCAGGTTAATGTTCGACGAATTATTGTCTCTGACGTTCGTTGGGGATGATGTTTTCTTTGTAGATGGAAATCTGGAGAAGCATATGTTTGGCTTTTTTCCAGGCTTTCGCTCACCTGCCCCGTCTCGTGTGGGTTGTGCTCCGTTGCTGTTTGGTCTCTAAAATACAACTGCAGGATTATGCCAAGGAGCGACCGACCGTCTTGGGCAGCATTGATTGTTTAAAAAAGCAACATGAAATCGACTTTCAGACTATCAGTGATCTCAAAGAGAAGCTTACCGGAATCGAAAACGAAGCAGATCAACAAAAAAAGCTTGTGACGGATTTGAGAAACACGAAGGCCCGAGTTGATGGGGAGTTGGTGAGCATTTGACGACAAGAGAGCATCGGCAATTTTTCAATCGAAGCGGGAACTGAAAATCATCGGGTTTGCTTCATTTCATAGACGGCCGCCATGTTGAAAATCTGTGACTTGCAATCTTGTCGAAGGAGATACATGGACTCTGTCTCTCATCAAATACAGAGCATACAGCGTACATGTACACAGCATCGCACATGGATTGCTACGATGAAAGCGGATGTACACGATAGGTAAGGTATAGTAACAGCTTCCTCGGAGCTTCACATGATCGTTTCCCGTACACAAGAGGCGAAATAGGTTTCGTCGTTGGTCAATCTTCCTCGTTTGTGGACCTGTGATTATTCATACCATTTCCGTACAGGTTCCGACATCTTACTACGACCGAACTCCCACAGTTAATCACACACCTGTTGCAGCACGTTCAACAGCGACATGCTGGGGTAGTCGCTTCTTTTACGCGACAGCTTCAAGAAAAAGACGAAACCCACACGATGCAATCGAAACGCTTGCAACAGGAAATAGCTGCTCTCCGTCAGGAACTGCAGGAAAGGTAAGGAAGGCACTTGATCCAACCCCTTCCTGGGCCTTCCTATTGTAAGCTCAGTGGGTAGATCCTATACTTCGTTCTGAACGTCGTGCCGTAAATCATTGAATGAATTGCAAATAGGGAGAAATGCCATGAACTTTTGGTGCGGAATCTGAAACAAACCAGTACAGATCAAGAATCACACATCCGCAGGCAAGAAGGTGATTTTCGATCGTGGAAATATGAACTTCTCCCGAACTTATCCGGGAAAAGTCGTTCTCAACGTTGGATCCTCTTTTTTCGCATACGCTGTATCAGAACATATCCACAATCTTCAGACGGCGTTAAATGAGATGCACCTCAAGTACGAAATCTCCACAACGAATGAAGGGGTGAGTTGAGAAGGCATTCCTTTCCTTTGGTGCTAGAAAATCACACAGGTGCAGAGGATTGCGAGGTGTGCTGATTTCACATGATGGTGGCTCGTTTAATTTTCTAACAAAGGACTTGAAGAAACTGCACTACGAAGCGACACGCCGATTAGAGCAGTCAGAGGTGGAAATGCGTGTGGTGTTAGAAAAGGAGAAAACGACAAGAGCCAAGGAGGCGGCAGACGCCAACTCGACAATCAGAAGACTCGAGGTACAAGAATTATTCAAAAGAAAATGGAGGTGTTTGTTAAAAACTGATGCAACCCGTCTGAAATCAACATCTTTGGCAAATTCTGAAATCAGGCACAGCTGACCGAGGCGAATGCACGTATTTGTACGTTACAAGAGGAGGCAGCGGACCGTGAAAAGCAACGGCAGGCTCACGGAAACAATGTCGAGTCTGTGAAAAATGAGGAACTGAAGTCGCTCCGGACTGCTATCGCGCAGAAAGATGTACGTGGATCAGGTTTTTCTAAGAGGCACATTCAAGTGCGCTCCTAACGTTGTGTTCCTTTTCTTGCCTTTGAAACATGCTTTTGAAAAGGTCCAAGTCGCGCAACTCAACAAACAAATTCAAGAGTGTCATATGAATTTGGCTGCTATGCGTGAGGAACGGTGAGTGGGTTCCAGCGCGGACAATGTAGTTCTGTCTTTAACGTGTAATCAGAGCATCATCAAAGATAAGCTTTGCTCATCCGTTATCCCGCACCTTCTTTGACGTGTCTATTGAAGGCGTAAAACGATTGAGGCACATCAGAGTCGTATTCGTCAGTTGCAGGACAAGTTTTGTGAAGATATTAAAAGGGCTGGACAATCAGAGGTAAAGTATCTTGCGATTTTGCTGTCAGTTACGTTCTCGTGGATTTGTTATAAGGGACGGAGGAAAAGGGGGGGGAGAGAGAA